>JAEMWC010000023.1:245000-310000 GCA_016490735.1 Pachyseris speciosa
CTTACCAGCTCGGTAAAAAAAAATCAGTACAACAAAAACCAGAAGACAATAAAGACACTCTAAGAAATCTTTCATCAAAGGATTTGGAAAGCAGCAGAAAATATATAAACGTAAGGAAAACGACAATATTCGGGAGTTTGCAAAGTATGTTTCTACAGTAAGCAGTAAGTTTTGTCGTCTTCAGATGAAATTACGAATCACAAAGTTCAATTTAAAATATGTGCATGCTATGCTGATGAATACAGATGATCGAAGCAAAATAATTTAGAGTGCGTGGTTACAAGGAAAGTTTTAACCTTGATGTGATGTAGCTGATGGTTTAAATTATGTTGTTCCTATTTCAAAAGAAAGGATTCGTTAATTTTATCTTGATTTGGCATGATCCAGAATAGTGAAAAAATCCGGTGAACATAAACTATTCCATTGTTAAAAGTTCTTTAAGTGTTTGAAAACGTGAGACGCGCTATGCATAGCTGAATAATGATTTAATGTAGGCTCGTGTTTTCCCCTTGGGTTGAGTTGGTTAGACCTCCAGCAACAAGACATGCTAATTTGCCGAGAATTAAATAAATAATAAAATAATATCCGCTAACCCTATTAACCCTTTAAGTCCCGATGGTACGATTATGTACGACACACAGGCTTACAGCTTTCAAGATTGCCCACGCTCTCAAATTTAGAGACCTGATTGTTATGGCCTGTTTATAGTGTCAACCAGAAAACTATTTTAGGCTTTAAGAGCCAATACAATGCAAATAAGCTTTTTGATCTTTTTTGAACGCTTAAGTTGTAAGCCTATTTTGCTATTTCTCACGGAAAAATGGCGAACCGTTGTGATCTGATGGTCGCGCGTTCAAGCCCCGTCGCCGGTGTAAAAAAAAACTTACTAATTCCGATGTCGTGGAAAGTTCATTTATTCGATCGTGTTACGCTGCTGTTCAAAGCGTTTTACTGGACGATTATTCTTTTCCCGAGAACTGCCATCTGTTGTTCTTTCGGGTTAAATTCAAGGCCGTTAAGCCTGGTTCCCATATGATCGCAGACGATCGCAGATCGCAGCACAAGTCACCCAAACAATCTGTTTGTGTAACCCTTTGTTATTTTATAGTAAATGTATGGATTTACCGTATTTTTCATACTCTAGCGACGAATCGCTAAACATATGTATTGAACAACGCTAAATAATAGTTAAATTGCCTTACTTGTGGTTGTTGCGGAGGGCCTAGCGACCACTCCACGAGACTGCAGACTTAGTGACCACTCTTGCAGAGCATGAGCTCGGAGCGAGAATCTTATCCCCCATGTTGTAAAATCAGTCGTCGTGTTAGTGAATAAAGAAAATCGCAATCGCGACATGGTAGCAGAGCTTCTACATCCACCGCCGAAACACCGACTTTAATCTTCCATGGAGGAAAGCCTGTTTTAAACCGAAGAAGAACCGTCAACAAAGAAAAAGACAAAATTACGAATACACCATTTTACAGTTGTCAGTGAAAGCGAGGCTGAGGGTGACCTTGTTTTGATACAAACCTACCTACTTTTCTTATGTAAATCATGGTTTTCTTATGCTAACTAATTTTTAATCAGCACAATTTCCATAAGAAAAGCAGGTAGGTTTCTATCAAAACAAGGTCACCCTTAGCCTCGCATTCAAACAAAGGCCAGGCTACCGAGCAAAGAACTGTAAAATGGTCTATTCGCTCGCTCGACGACATCAACAACAGCAACCGTGAATAATTTGAACCGTCCTCCTGACAGAAACCGCCGACAAGATGACAGATTTGGGCGACATAAGAAGACTAATTGGACCAAGGAAAAGACATGTAGTTATTAATCTTAAAGCAGCAAAAGAAATGAAGGAACGTCCCATCGATGGTCATTTAGAGCAACTTTTGGACGAAACCCGCGACAAGCGAGACCGCCTACAGCAGCACTTAACTGTTTATCAAAGCCTTTGCGTGCAACTTGAAGCCGTCGCAAAATGGTCGCTGGGAACTCAGAATACGATAAGGTGATGAAAGATTATGAACAATATGTTACCCTTGTTTTGGAAGCAGAAGAATTCGTAGTAGGATTGAGCTCAAAAATGGCCAATTTAAAAGATCGAATGGAATTCAAATTACAACGAGGGACAAGTAGGGTGAACTTTGAACTCGAACAGAAGATGTTAGAAATCGAACAGCAGAAGCCCGACATTGAGCACCGAAAATTACAAATTGAGGCAGAGCGACTTACCCTGGAGAGAGCAAAATTGAGGAAGAAATTAGAAGTTGACACTAAGCAAGGTACGAAACCTAACACTGTAAAATTACCTAAGCTTGACTTCAAGGAGTTTAGTGGAGGGCTCCTAAATTGGCAGAAATTCTTGGATTCCTTTAACTCAGCCATACATTCTAGTCCGTCTCTCAGTCCCGTAGAGAAAATGAATTACCTCAGAGTTCAGTTAGAAGGAGATGCTGCAGATGTTATCTCAGGACTATCCTTGATTAATGCAAATTACGAACAGTCCATAAATTTGTTAAAGGAACGTTATGGACAAAATGAGGTCATCATCAATGTTCATTATACTAGTCTTATGGACTTACCTGCCTCCACCAGTCAAACATCAGCCCTGCGTAAGAACTATGATCTCATTGAAAAACACCTTAGATCATTACAAGCTCTTGGAGAGGATATTCAGAGTAAAATGCTAGTGTCCCTGATAATGGATAAGTTACCCAAAGATGTTCTCATCCACCTGACTGACCAGAAAAAGGACGGTGACGAATGGACAGTGCAGCTAATCAGAGATAAGTTGCATAGGTACATTACTAACAGGGAACTTGCAGATAGGCAAAGTTCGGAAAAAGTTGATTTCAAATTCTCGGTTGGAAACATGCGGTCTACATCACAGGTCACCCAGTTTGATTCTAACACTACTACTGGTGCATTACTGTCTGAAACCAGACTACCGCCAAATCTTACGGGAAGAAAGAAAATGATTTGCATTTATTGCAGTGGACAATACTGGAGTGATGAGTGTCAAAAGTTCCCTACCGTGACAGCTAGGAAAGAAAAGATCAAGGAAAACTGTTTTATTTGTCTCAAACAAGGTCACCAGCAGAACAATTGTACAGTGAAGAAGGCATGTGTTTATTGCAAACAAAGAAATCGTCACCACAGAAGTCTCTGCATCAAGAAGTTTCCAGTTGAGAAGTCCTCAGAAATGGCACAATCTGTCACTGAACCCTTATCTGCTACTGTTACTACAGAACATACCTTGCTGTCCTCTGATGAACAAGTACTGATGCAGACTGTCACCATTAAAGTCGAAAATTTGCAAAAATCAAGGAAAGTGACCACCAGATTGCTTGTTGACACAGGCAGCCAAAGGACCTACATCACCAATGAGCTAGCAGAAAAACTCCAGTTTCCAATCACAGGATCAGAAACAATGACAGTGTACACATTCAGTACATCAAAACCCAGAGAGCTTCACACTCCTGTCACTGAACTCCGGCTGTTAACAACAGATGGATCATCTCTGCATTTAAAAGTCAATGTTGTACCCAAGATAACTGGTAACCTACAACGAGCATACTTCAACCCAGAGAATTTCAGTCACTTACTTAAGGACATTCCTCTTGCCGATTCAGTACCCTCAACTAAAGAAACTACCAACATAGAGCTGTTGCTAGCAAATGATTATTTCTGTGATATTGTTTCTGGTGAGATTTCAATGAAAGCAGTCAGTCCAGGATTAAACCTCATGGAATCCAAGTTGGGCTAGATCCTAACAGTCAGAGTGACATGTCAGGTTGACAACCAGACAGCTCCATCTCAATGCTGCCCTACACATCCAGTCCTATCAGTGTCCATGTGAGTGCTCAGTCAGATGACCAGCGACCATTAGCTGAACAAAAGACACACTTTGAAGAGTTTTGGAAACTTGAGACCCTGGTCATCACAGAACCTGTACAAGAAAATGACGATGACAAAGCTCTGCAAAAATTTCATGAAACGATCCACTTTGAAGACGGACGTTACCAAGTAACCTGGCCTTGGAAAGAAGAATCTCCATCATTTTGCCAACCAATTATGAACTGGCAATGGGAAGGTTGAGATCCCAAGTCAACAGACTGTCACGAAATGACGAAAATCGCCAGAAATATGATGCCGTAATCCAGGACCAAGTGCAGAAGGGCATTGTTGAAGTCGTCCCAGATGAAGATTGTACAAACACCTTGAAACACTACATTCCACACCATGAAGTACTGAGTTTGCGTGAACGGACCCAGAAACACTTAAAGGCTCCCAGGACACAATCCTCAACCCAACCTACTAAAGGAGACGTTGTACTTCTAAAGGAAAGTTCGCCACGAGGTACCGCGAAGTTAGCCGTTGTGGAGGAACTCATTTCAAGTACAGACGGGGAAATCAGAGCAGTTACAGTCCGAACAGCGTCAGGAAAGTTCCTAAACCGTTCGCTCAGCTTCCTGTTCCCCCTGGAATGTGCTGAACAAAGAGAGGCCCTAGTCCAACCCAGCCGAAGTAAAGATGAGCAGTATGATGCAAGCCACAAGAGAAGCGGGCAGAACATTACGAATGAGCGCCGTATCCGGAAGGGAGCTGTTCAAGCAAGACAAGCCATAAACAAACTGTTGAACATTTCATCCTGATCGCAAATTGTTATCCTTTTTAATTTTTATCTGTGATAACTCCATTTTGTTCTGTTGAAATTCCCTTTCATCCTGAACATTGAAAGTTAGAACATCTCGTCTGGGGAGTGTCGCGGAGGGCCTAGCGACCACTCCACGAGACTGTAGACTTAGCGACCATTCCTGCGGAGCATGTGCTTAGGAGCGAGAACCTTATCCCCCATGTTGTAAATTCAGTCGTTGTGTTAGTGAATAAAGAAAATCGCGTTCGTGACAGTGGTGTACTGTGGTCCTTTTGCCTCACTGAGTGATATTTAAGCGATTTTGTCGGGTTTTGTCTTCGCCACCGACTGAGTGATATTTTAGCGATTTTGTCGGGTTTAGTCTTCGCCGCCGACTGTGCCTCACAAGAAACGGAAAGGGTGGAAAGAGATTTGCACAGCCCAGCATCGAGCCAGCGCCGAGGCGATTTTTCCCCAGAAAATCGCATCGCTCAGCTTTCAAACCAAGCAACACAAAGGCCAAAGGTGTTCCCCACCACCTTACGTATTTTGAATCGGTTATTGTTAAACGGCGTGGGTAGGTAGGTAGGTTGCCTTTATTTATACACGATGTCCAATCAGAAACAGGCAATCAGGGGGACGTTTTATTGCTGGCACATGAAGATCTTGCTGCGCATTTCGATTTCTTTGAAGACCTGGGATTTTGTTTTCCTTCGAATGCTAGCTCGGGACCGCTTGGGCGGATTTTAGATCGAGAGGCACGACAAGAAGCATGAATCTTTCGGCCTTAATGCTGCGTGGTTTAAAAACTGAGCGATGCGTTTTTCTGGAGAAAAATCGACTCGGCGCTGGCTCGGTGTGCTGGGCTGTTGAAATCTCTTTCCACCCTTTCCGTTTCTTATGAGGCACAGTCGGCGGCCAAGTTAAAACAAAGCGCTTAAATATCACTACTGGGAAAAAGGACGACAGTACACCGCAGGTAAGGGAAATGAATTTAGCTTTTATTCAGCCTTGTCTAATACATATATTTATAGCGATTCGTCGCTAGAACATGAAAAATAAATCTAACAATCACTAGCTGGCATCGCCTGAAATTTAATGGCTTTTCCATAGCCAGTTGGCAATGAAACTGGGACAGTCTTTCCATCAAAAGACAAAGCTATGGCGTTTTTTTGCTCTTCGTGGAATTTCTGTAATCCAAACGTCTAGTAAACCTCATATCTGGCTGCGGTAAACTCCACTTTAGTTTGTGTGGCTTCCGACACTCCGCCCGCCATATTTCAAGTTTCTTCTCCAACGAGCGAGATCCGTTTTGGCCAATCAGTGTTCTCGAAAGTATTGATCAGTGCGATTAACCTATGAGAAACAATTATATATTTTCATGCAAAAGAGTGACGTCACATAAAACGATTCGCGTCAGGTTATGGTAGACGTTCCCTCCTCCAGTTTTTCCTCAGGGGTTGGTACGACTTCACGTAGGCTACCAAAGGAAATCAGCCGCTACTTCTGCGTGTAAGTTACTCTATTACTCTATAGCTAAATTCTAATGACCTCAAATATCAGTTTCGGTGGAAAGCATAGGAAATATAGAAGGCCTTACTTTAGCGAGCATAGCGATAAACAGTTGTGGTTATATTGAGGACAAAACAGAAGTGACGTGTCTAACGTTCAAATCACCTCAAATTAGAACTTAGCGGGGAATTCAAGTTCTTAATAAGAGCGTTATACTATTATTCATTTGTATCTTGGTGCTTTTGGGGGTCGTACATCAAAAATTACTGTTTATTTTGAACTTAACAGAATAATAATTACCACGCGACGTCCCCGACTTCGTCTTCGTTAACTTTCGGCTGTTTTCCCAGATTGTTTCAGAATATTCAACAGAAAACTTCGCTTTATTAGCTTTTCAACGAGAAAGGCTTATTTTGATATGATCTTTTGTCAATGCCAAGTTATTCCACCAATGTGGCCCGGGTTCGATTCCCGGAATCGACGTCATATGTGGGTTGAGTTTGTTGTTGTTTCTCTTCTCTGCTCCGAGAAGTTTTTCTCCGGGTTCTCCGGTTTTCCCCTCTCCACAAAAACCAACATCTCCTCGTTCCAATTTCATCTTCTTGTAAAGCGCATTTAATCATATACACATGGAAAATACGCTATATAAGTTTCAAATTTGTTTCGCTTTGTTTCCATTCCACGTTTTGTCGCGCGCGGGTTTTTCTCCGGGTTCTCCGGTTTTCCCCTCTCCACAAAAACCAACATCTCCTCATTCCAATTTCATCTTCTTGTAAAGCGCATTTGATCATATACACATGGAAAATGCGCTATATAAGTTCTAAATTTGTTTCGCTTTGTTTCCATTCCACGTTTTGTCGCGCGCGGGGTCCAAAGTGCCCCAGTTAAAATTTTAGTACACGCCAGCGTTTAAATTTGCACAGCTGAAACTTCAGTTATTATGAATAAAGTGACTGTTCTTTCATGTGGTGCAACCTGTTTTTTTCAATTTGGATTATACCAGGATCGATTTTTGGCGGCTAAAGATGAGCGATATTTTCACATTCAAAGATGGGGTAAGCAATGAAGGTTAAAAACTATACTATAAAGCAATTTTTTAATTAAACCTTTTACACAGTCTTGAAGCTTTGGAAGTCTTCTAATTATGAGAGGAAGACGAAGTCCATAGAAGCCGGTACTGTTTCTTTGAAATTGTTTGAAATTTAGACCAATTTCATGAATATAAATGGTATTTTTTGCGAGTTTCCGAACTTTTCCAAAATTCTCCAAATGTAAAGCGCTTTGGGGCTTTTTAATATCATTTCTTGAAACAATTCCCTAAAGGGTTGTTTGGGTGGTATTGGCCAAAATTCGATTTTTTGAAACTCATTTGAGAATCTCGATATATTCTGACATTGGCTCTTAAAACGCAAAAGGTGAGTCGGCAAACAGTTCTTTAAAAAAAAAAACTTCCAAAATAGGTTTCCACGTGCAACCAAAAGCGCCGATAAAAATGCAGTCCTTTTAATTAGAGTGCTAATTTTTAGCGCCTTTCATTACTCATTTACCGAAGGTAAGCAAAAGCTGCGGTGAGTGATTTTTAAAACTTAAAAGGTGAGTCATGTCGTTTCAAAGCATTTCAAAAGCTCTTTTTTAATCTCATTGGTGAAGCAACAATTCTCTCATTGTATATCTAGCCGATTTTTTGATGACCAGGTTCATGAAAATTTGAGGGGTTTTAGAACTTTCTTCACCAATACTTCGTTTTATCAATAGGGAGACTTAAATTCAGGCTCATTGTGAGCCTACAGTCCCTATCAAAGGGAAGACAAAAAAATACATGTTATTTTCCTTGCAATTAGAAATGAAATTGATGTGACCTGTGACATGAGAATTTTGGTGCATGAATTGACCAAAGCTCTTAATATTCGCCCTTACTGACGTGACATGAGAATTTTGGTGCGTGAATTGACCAAACCTCTTAAAATTCGCCCTTGCTTACGGCGAAGTTAGCTTTCGAATTAGCGACATCGATTTAGGCGAAGTCTAGCAGCGTTTTCAACCGAACGTTCGTCATTGCTAAGAATAATCACAGCTAATCATTGTCAAATAAATTATCGCCCGATTTTGAGTTATTCTGACACCGGAAACCAGTCATTATGACACTTTCAGACTATCAAATCACTAGCATAAGATCGATAAATTTACGAGGGCTGAAACTAGTTCCTGTACGATCGATCTAACTCATTTCAAGTACAGACGGGGAAATAAGAGCAGCTACAGTCCGAATAGCGTCAGGAAAGTTCTTTAACTGTTCGTTCAACTTCCTGTTCCCCCTGGAATGTGTTGAACAAAGAGAGACCCTAGTCCAGCCCAGCCGAAGTGAGGATGACCAGTATGATGCATACCAGCAGAGAAGTGGACAGAACATTACGAATGAGCGCCCTATCCGGAAGGCAGCCGTTAAAGCAAGACAGGCCATAAACAAACTGTTGAACATTTCATACTGATCGCAAATTGTTATCCTTTTTAATTTTTATCTGTAATAACTCCATTTTGTTCTGTTGAAATTCCCTTTCATCCTGAACATTGAAAGTTAGAACTTCTCGGCTGGGGAGTGTCGCGGAGGGCCTAGCGACCACTCTGCGAGACTGTAGACTTAGCGACCACTCCTGCGGAGCATGTGCTTATCCTCCATGTTGTAAATTCAGTCGTTGCGTTAGTGAATAAAGAAAATGGCGTCGCGACTGTGGTGTACTGTCGTCCTTCCGCCTCACTGAGTGATATTTAAGATATTTTGTCGGGTTTGGTCTTCGCCGCCGACTGTGCCTCACAAGAAACGGAAAGGGTGGAAAGAGATTTGCACAGCCCAGCACCGAGCCAGCGCCGAGGTGATTTTTCCCCAGAAAATCGCATCGCTCAGCTTTCAAACCAAGCAACACAAAGGCCGAAGTGTTCCCCACCACCTTACGTATTTTGGATCGGTTATTGTTACATACATACACACACACACACACACACACATACACACACACACACACACACACACACACACACACACATACATACATACATACATACATATTTTATTTGGTCTCGCAGGATCATCATAATAGCTAAAAGATCCCTTCCAAAATGACCAAAGAAAGACATCTTCTGGGAAAAAAATCACCTCGGCGCTCGTTCGGTGTGCTGGGCTGTTAAATATCTTTCCACCCTTTCCGTTTTTTTTTTTTTTTTTTATGAGGCACAGTCGGCGCCCAAGTTAAAACCCGACAAAAGCACTTAAATATCACTACTGGGGCAAAAGGACGACAGTACACCACAGGTAAGGCAAATGAATTTAACTTTTATTTAACGTTGTCCAATTCATATATTTATAGCGATTCGTCGCTAGAACATGAAAAATAAATCTACTATGAATTTACCATAAAATAACAAAGGGCTACACAAACAGATTGTCTGGTTCCCCCGTGATTGAAGATCGCAGACGATCGCAAAGAGATCTGTTTCTATATAATCGCAGACGATCGCAGAGGTTACCGTCATGTAGTCATACATTTCGGTCAGCGGAAACGAAAAATGTACACGCGCATTGTCGGAATTAAAAATATTATGGGAAAGGATTAGATCGCAGATCGCAGAACTTTGGTTTCCATATGATCGCAGGATCGCAATTGATCGCAGACGATCGCAGAAGATAGAACGTGGTTGTATCTTCTGCGATGGTCTGCGATCACGATCGCAGACGATCGCAAAAGTGTGTTTCCATATGATCGCAGACGATCGCAGAACTTTTCGTGATCTGCGTTCCGCGATCGTCTGCGATCATATGAAAACCAGCTTTCACTTTCCAAGTTCAACGCGTTCTCCTTCTACATCATCCTCCGCGTTCTTTTAATTTCAGAACAACCGATCAAGTTACTCAGGATGTTGTGCTATCAGTGTTGACCTATGAGAGCACCGGATTAATTCCGTGATTGACATATAATTAATTCAGACCAATGGCGATTTTTTCGTCCCAAAACGGGACAAAAAAAACAATGGCACTGCTGCAGGTGCTCCCTTTCCCTTTCCCTCGCGGTCGCCTCCCCTCGCGCGCGAGCGCTTTGTTGCTTGTTAGAAAACTTTGGATTTGTCACTCATTTGTTATTCTCGCGCGATGGTGAGAAAATTTTCAGAATGCTTGCTCATTTTATGAATCTGTTTTCGAGAAACGTGGAATTTAGTCTTGCGCATTTGATTGTTTTTTGGTTTCCTCACCTTTCCGCGGGAATGGCAAATGAATGACAATCAGTGGGGGCAGTTTTAGTGTGAACTATTTCTAGTAGTTTTTGTTCACCGGATTATTTCAAAATTCTGGATCATGCCGCAGCTATTTTTCAAATCGAGATAAAAGGAGCTCTTCACATAAAATGGGAAACACCTAATCAAATCCATGAACTGTATCATAATCAATTTAAAACTTTCCTTGTTATGCAATGATACAAATGTTGTCTTTTTGAAGAGGATGGACGACATTGAGACGAAAGCAGAGGACGAGAGCAGAGGAAATGGTCGAGAAGGTCAAGGAGATGTCGTTGTTCCAAAGTATTTCAACTTTCCTACTGATATCATCGACGACTGGGCAAGAATAGAGAAGGTAAGCAAACTTTCCGTCCATTAATCCTTCTACTGACTTAAATTTTCAGTGTGGAAAGACAGAGACAGGCACAAACACAGAGGGGGCGGGGCAGGGAGACAGACAACCGCGTCTAGCCAGAGAGCGTTGATGTCGTAAGACAGGGCTATGTAAAGTGTTAGCAGAATTGAAGGCACATAACTGAGATTTTGGCAGTGTTGCTGAAGATCCTTTTTATTTGTTAATGTCTCTAGCCTCCCTATCGTGGCAGTGGATAACTGTTTCGGTGTGATTTCATTACTAGTTTGCACACAGGTGACCCACTTGCCGAAGCGTCTCGCGCCGGGCTGAGTCGCACTCACAAAATAATTGAAGCACCTGATCACCATTCATTCGAAGAACTTCGCAACAGTTTGATTTAACGTTTCATGACCACCGCATATTTCTTCCTATTAGTGATTAAAACCAAAGCAAACAATGTTTTTCTTGACGGTAAAAGATCTGGCGTCCTTGAGCCCAACGTACAAGTTGGATATTTTGTTATAATTATTTGGCAGTTGAAATACTGTTACTCAACAACTTGCAACAACACAAAACACGGTGTTCAAACGCACTTATCATGTTGGACCCAGCAATGAGGGCCGGTTGTTGGCCAACGCCAACGAGAAGGTCACAAAACAACAAGTTTAATGAGTAAAAACAATCACTCTTCGCGTGCGTTTTACATTTCTTTTCCCTCCTTTGCTAATCAACAACGTGAAATGACGAAGTTTAATTTTTTCGCGAGAACGTGATCCCTTGATGGAAAATTTTCTTTCTTTTTCCTGATTTCTGTTGACGCCGGTTCCCTCGTAGTTGCTTGAGCTCCTTAAGGTGCCGAGCGCTCTCATGGGACTCACTTCTTTTACCATATCATTCTAGTTTTTGTGTGCTTATCTTGCATAGGAAGGTCAACGGAGCACTGAAACTCCCGCTCTGTGGTGGATTGATGGTGCTGGAAAAGAAGTGAGGTGGACTTTTCAGGATGTTTCGTTGAATTCAAAAAGGCATGGGATATTACCTTAAATGCTTCATTTAAAGTAAAGTGAATTCTTGCTATTGCAAAGTAATGGGGACTGCGCGAAACAGGCAAGGGTGATAAAGACGCACGAAATTTTGGTTTAGTTTAGCTATTGCCTGAAAGTTTAGTTGCATGTGGCAATGCATTTGAATTATCTGTGAAAATATGCTAAGACTTCGAAATAAATAGTAAAGTTAAACAAACAATAGCAAATGAATAAATAAATCGGCTACAATGCGCAGTTTTAAACTCCACATTCCAAGGAGTTCGTCATGGAAGATTTTATGTTTCTGGACCAAAACCGTTATGAAAAACCAGGATTTTCTTTAATGAACTGTAATTTCAAAGGTAAACATTTTTATTATGTTCACTAGGCGACACAACTGTCATTTAAGTCACGAAAGTAAACCTGCTAGTGGAAATTTTGGAGACAGCTTTTTCAAATATCGTCTTAGAGCCATATGGCAAGATTGGAGAACTGGAAAAGGCTGTTTTAAAGTAATTTGCACCCTTCGTTTTCTTTCTAAATAGCCCTTCAATGTGAGATTGTACTCTTTTCTTGTTTCAGAGCTGCGAATGTGCTCACCAAAAATGCTGGGATTACGAAGGGTAACCGTGTAGTTGTTATTTTACCCAGATTGCCGGAATATTGGCTGATTTGCGTCGCCTGCTTAAGAACAGGTACAACTGGCTTTTGGCTTATTCAGGAAGTTGTTTTCTATGTTTAATGGAATTATTACCATGAATTGTAGCTAGCGAATCATGTGAGGTTAATGGCTATAGATGAAAGATAAGATTTGAGAGCACCTGGGGTCAGATGCTCAAAGCACGTTTGTTCTAACTCCGCCTTGGTGCGAACTTTAATCCTGGTTTAAAAAATAACCGCAAGAGATATTAGTTATATGTTTCTGGCAACCAATGTGGGCTTTTTAAAGTTAAGTTTTTCCTTCAGTTTTGACTTCGATTTCTTTCGCCAACAACTTGTAACTGGCTTTCAAGCAAATGAATACACAAAGACAAAAAACGTTTTCCTTAATTAATTGAGTTTTCAATATTCATTTTATGTAAGTGGCAGGGCACTGTGTGAGTGTGAGAAGCACTCTCGTGAAGCTCGTGTTTACTTCTGGTTTAAACGTTTTCCTACTTGCTAAACGATGCACTCAGTGTTTCTTTGACTTTTGACCAGGGAGCGTGTTTCTTTCGCCAACAACTTGTAACTGGCTTTCAAGCAAATGAATACACAAAGACAAAAAACGTTTTCCTTAATTAATTGAGTTTCAAATATTCATTTTATGTAAGAGGCAGGGCACTGTGTGAGTGTGAGAAGCACTCTCGTGAAGCTCGTGTTTCCTTCTGGTTTAAACGTTTTCCTACTTGCTAAACGATGCACTCAGTGTTTCTTTGACTTTTGACCAGGGAGCGTGTTCGTTCCTTTCCCATTCGACCTTGGAAAGAAAGAGCTTGGCAGAAGACTTTTAGCTGTGAAACCATCCTGCATTATAACATGGTCTGGGTACTTGGAGCAACTTCATGAAGAGATCGCTATGGTAAGAGCTTCTGTCAGTTAACTTTCACAAAAAACCTTGATTCATAGTGTTGCCAATTGTCTTGACTTTTTCTTCATTCCTTCAATTTTAAGGCTGCGTCCTCGATACCTGCCTTCAAGTCTAAAATACTGATTGGCAGCTGCAATGGCGTGGAGTTGAGGTATGTCACTGCAAAAGCAGCATGTACTGAACATTTATTTGTTGTACCTGACAATTGAAGCGCTTTTGCAATTAAATAGAAAAAACTTACGCGCCTTTCTTCAAGATGCGATAACAACTCTTCATAATTGATTCTGTGGGACGTAAAGGAACCCACACACTGTTCGAAAAGAGTAGGGGACGTAGTTCCCGGTGTGATGGTCTATCTCTCATCTGATGATTAGGAGATATTAGCTGCACAAGCTACTCTAAAATCCGAGGGTAAATAATGTGGTGTATGTATGTATGTATGTATGTATGTATGTATGTATAACGTCCAAAAAAAAATACATATTTGACGGTTGGTTTCTTGGAATCTCGATGACTCGTCGACCATTGATCAAACTCAACGATAGATCGATCCCAAAATCCTTCGAGCTGATGGACGACTAAATATCTATCGATCTATTGACTCAATCATACAAGTGGCCCAAACATTAGGTTAAGATTTTCATTCTAGGTCTTAGGTTTTTACTGGGCCGTCTGTGCTCCTTAGGTCACCTGACCTACCTTACCTTTTATGAAGTTTACACGAGGTTTGTTGGTTTATGGATTAAACACTTGAGTTCCGCCATCTTGATTCAGTAGTCCTCATTTTATTGTAAATACACTACAATTGGCGACGAGGATGGGATGTTTTTAATCAAGCACAAGTGGTAAACGTAGTGGGCCCTGTAAAGTACGTCAGATTTAGGTCAACACTACAGGAAAAATGCCAGACAAAGCACCGAGCGGGAATCAGACCATCGGCAAAGTGACAAAGTACGTGGTGGGGACCGATTGGGAGTCCTACACCCAGCAGTTGCACTTTAACTTTCTCGCAAACGGAGTTACCGATGCCAAAACAAAGAAAGCCGTTCTTTTGACTTACCAACTAGCGAAGGATTTGATGGCTCCCGCGCTGCTGAAAGAAGACATCATTACTTAAAAGGTGATCGTAGAGCGACTGCAAAAACAAATCAAACATGAAGTCATCGTTGGTCGCCAGGTACGAGTTCAATAATTGAGCCAGGAATCCGGTGACTCACTGGGTTAGTCAGTATATATATAGCCGCTTTGAAACACTTGGCCACTGAATGCAAGTTTGGGGAGGCAATGCGAACTGAACGCCTCCGTGACCGGTTGGTTTCGGGCGTAAGTGATTCTTAGATGATCTCGGAGTTGCTAAAAGTGAAGCTCGTTGATCTGTCTTTTGATCTCGCGGTCCAGAAGTGTTTGGCTATAGAACAAGCTAATAAAGATGTTCAGGTGCTTCAGGAAGAACAGGAACAGAGTACCTCAGTCAATTTACTTGACACTAAGACAAGGGGGCAAAAATCTTCACCCAAGCCCTCACAGAAGCCTCAGATTAAAGTCTCCTAGGCTCTGTTACCGTTGCACAGGGTCTCACAACCCACAAAGGTGCCCATTCGATAAGGAGAGATATTATCACTGTGGTATCATAGGTCACACGCAACGGGCATGTAGGAAGAAACAAGCCCTCCGGCTGAAGTCAATGTTATGGAAGGCGCAGACTCGGACGAACGTGAAGGAGAATATGGGAAACTATATCATATCGCTCGTAGTCAGAATTGGAAATCTGTTACTCTAAAGGTTTACCTGGCAGGTCGAGCAGTCTCCATGGAGCTGGATACAGGTTCAGTTGTATCAGTCGTGAGTGAGAGGGTGTATCGTGAGTACCTGCGCCATGTGCCCTTGAAGAACACTTCGTTGAAGCTACGTATGTACACTGGGGAGGCCGTGAAGCCTTTTGGGTTTTGCTGTGTGACTGTGGAAGATCAGGAGCAGTCCAAGGAGCTTCCAACGTATGTGACGAAGAATGATGGACCCACCATTTTTGGCAGAGAATGGTTGGAGTCTATTCACCTTAATTGGCCCTTACTTCATTTGGAGGCATCTGATGCAGTCCCGGCCTTAGAGGAAGTCTTGAGCAAACATGCAAATGTGTTCTCTTATGGACTAGGCACCCTGAAAAAACATCAAGGCACGATTCCACCTTAAAGAAGGTACTCAACCTCGGTTTTGGAAAGGTCGGCCGTTAGCACTGACTCGCAGACCTGCAGCGGATGGGGCATTGCGTGAGCTGGAAGCTGAGGTGGTGATTAAGAAGGTAGAAACCAGTGGCTGGGCGGCTCAATTGTGACCCCTGTGAAGAAGGATGTTAGTTTGAGGGTGTGTGATAATTTCAAGGTGACCATCAAACCACAAGAGGTGGAAGACCTGTCTATGCCATATCTCATCATTAACACCCATTGTGGTCTGTACCAATACCAACGTTTGCTTTATGGAGTGGCTTCAGCGCCAGCAATCTGGCAGCGAGCTATGGACCAGGTCTTACAGGGCCTACCCGGGGTTTTCTGCTATTTGGATGATATCGTAGTGACTGGCAGAATTTTGGAGGAGCACCTTGAGAGGATTGTGGTGGTATTGAGGAGACTTGAAGAGTATGGTTTAAAGGCTAATCGGGATAAGTGCAAATTCCTAAGAAGCTTTGTGGAGTACTTAGGACATGTCATCTCTGCTGAAGGTCTGCACCAGTCCTCTAAGGAAGTGAAAGCTATCACTGAAATGCCAAAACCCCAAGATGTCACTCAGTTGCGTGCCTTCCTAGGTATGGTTCAGTACTGTTTCAAATTCTTACCGGGTTTGGCTACTCACCTTGCTTCACTCCATCGGCTGTTGCAGAATGGGGTGAAGAGGTCTTGGGAAGCTGAAGAAGAAGCTAGCTTTAGCACCGTGAAAGATATGCTGCTTCAAGACAAGGTCCTGGTACATTATGACCCCGACCGGCCCCTGGTTCTAGCCATGGATAGCTCCTCATACGGCCTAGGCGCAGTCTTGTCACACCGCACCCCGGAGGGAGAAGAACGGCCTATTGCCTATGCATCCCGGTCTCTGTCAGAAACAGAGAAGAAGTACACAGATCAAGAAAGAGGCGTTGTCCATGGTTTGTGGTGTTAAGAAGTTTCAAGCCTACTTGGAAGGCCGCCACTTTACTTTGATTACGGACCCTCAGCCCCTCAAGTACATCATGGACCCTGGGAAGGGCGTATCAGCTACCACTGCGGCAAGGATCAAGGTGCCTTCTCGTACAGCATTGAGTTCAGAGATACAGGGCAACATGCTAACTGTGATGGCCTATCTCGCTTGCCCAGACAGCACCTGTTGACAAACCGGATGAAACAGCAATGTTCCACACTTCCTTGATTGAGGGTCTCCCTGTCGCCGAACAGGAACTGAGTTTGCAACCTAGAAGAGACCCCGTGCTGTCTCGTGTTCTTAGGCTTTTGGATGTGGGCTAGCACAATGGAGCTGAAGTTCACCCAGACCTCATTCCTTATGGCCACCGTGGGAGTGAAATCACAGTTTACTATGAAGTCCTGATGTGGGGAAGTAGATTAATCGTCCCAGGCAAACTGAGTCGTGGAAACAATGCACGAGGGGCACACTGGTAAGGGCATGATGAAAGGCTTGTCGTGCGGGTTCGTCTAGTGGCCGAATATCGACAAAGACATTGAGGGGAGAGTCCGAAATTGTGTGGGATGTCAGGAGACAGCAAATAATCCAACTCAGGCACCCTTACATCGCTGGGAGTAGACTTCATGTGGATTTCACAGGACCCGTGCAGGAAAAGATGCTCATGGTGGGGATTGATACACACAGCAAGTTGCCCGAAATCCCTGTCATGGAAAATACCACTGCTGAGGAAACTGTTAGCAAATTACATTCCTTGTTTGCCCGTTTTGGACTTCCTGATCAGATATTTTCCGAGAATGGACCCCAGTTCACAACGGACGTTTTCAAGTCGCTCATGAAGGCAAATGGTATCAAGCATGTAACCGGTGCTCCCTACCACCCTTCAACCACTGGTCAGGCTGAGAGACTGGTACTGAACTTTCAGAAATCAGGCAAGGCTGACAATTCTGGGAGGTCTCTGCAGCACAAGCTTGACAGATTCCTTATTGCTCATGGCTCAGCACCACACGCCACAACTTGACTCAGCCCTGCACAGTTGCTTCTGGGCCGAAATGTCAAGACCAGGTTGAGCCTGATCAAACCGGGTGCTGGGCGGGAGGTCAACAAGAAGCTGCTTCAGCCCAATGCCAGGCAGCTGAAATCCTTAACAGTGAGCAGAATGTGTGGGTCCGGCGAGCAAATAGGCCCTATTCTGTACAGAGTTAAGGTGGATGACCAGACCTGGAAGCGCCATGTTGAACATCTTCGCAACAGCAACCACTGTCCCTCTTCAGCTGAGGGGACTGATGATTGCGTCGTTCCGGAAGAGAAAGCCCACACCTTCCTTTCTGATGTAAAGCCCAAATCGGAGAAACCAGTATCCCAAGCAGTGGTACCCAGCCGGGAAATCCATTCCCCAGAGCCTAAAAGTGCAGTACTGGTTTCTACCCGAGCCGGTCGTGTTGTGCGACCACCTCCTAGATTTAAAGATTTTGTTTGCAACTGAGTAGAGCTTTTGAATGATATATGAAATAAATCATATTTGAACTGCGGAAATGAAATCAAATGAAGAATCATCCTCGCAATTGTGAACGCAGTTTATGCAATTCCGAAAAGAAGCCTGCAAAAAAAAAAGATCCAGGACTTCAACTGGGTAGTAGAGTAATAGTCTTCCGGAGTAGAGCTTTATTTTTAACCCATTTTCACAGATCTGTTAAGAAACATTGGACTCTTGTTTCTTTGAACCTAATACCATATTGTTGTTGTATTTTATTCTTTATTACTTGTATTTTTTCCTTTACTGAAAAGGGAGGAAATTGTTAGGTTTTTACTGGGTGACCTGTGCTCTTTAGGTCACCTGACTTACCTTACCCTTTATAAAGTGTACACGAGGTTTGTTGGCTGTTGGATGAAACACTTGAGTTTCGCCATCTTGATTCAGTAGTCCTCATTTTATTGTTAATACACCGCAGTAGTAAACAAAAATAACCAAGAAACTATTGAAACTTACTTATAAGAATTTATTTGGGTCACGTCCAACGACTGGGCTCCCAGTAACACTAGGGACAACCTTATTGACGTGGATTGAAAACTTGCTTTTTATTTTTCAGAAACGGATGGGTCATATTTGATGAGTTATTTGAGAAAGCTTCTGAACAATATGAAGTAAGCAGATAATCAGTGAACAACAACGTATAGTAAAGCGATTAGCATTGTAATATAGGCTTGGCCACCGCCGCCAAAAAGCGGTCTTTGCGTCCTTGCGTCTGAAGTCTGAAGTTCTCCAAGGTTATTTTAGGTCAATCATTTGCCTTGTTCGAGTGTTTTTTTTTTCTATGTCACTCCAATGTTTCTAATTTCAAGAAAACCAAAGTTGATATGACAGAGAGGACCTGCAAAGAAACTAACTGTAGTTTATTTGGCTTCCTCTCTACATAACCAGAGCACAACTTGCATTAATAGAATGGTTTTCGATTGAGTGTCGTGAGACAGAAAAGCAACTAAAAATCTTAACACAAGGACACTCCAGTACGAGAGACATAAAATTTATTATTTATTTATTTATTTATTTAGTAATTTCCATTTAGTGAAAATGAAAAAAACAAAAGGCACTAAATGAGGGACTAACGTACGGACTCGAAGTCCTAGCGAGGTCAGCCCCCATAATTATATACTTATACTAAAACATACATAAACAAAAACTAATAATTAACAACAGTTCTTTCTATTAATTGAGCGACGATGAGGGCAGACTGTTTTCCATGTTTGAATTCTAGAAGTGTCAAAATTAGCGATAAATTTATTGAAGAAGTAGTTGAACAGACGGTCTTTAAAGGTAGAGAGAGCTTTAGTTTCACGAATATCAAACGGAATATATCCATAAAGGAACAATGCGATTGAAAAATGAGTCACGAAATAAGGACGTACGGACACGATTAGGTCGTAAATTAGAGCTGTTGGCATTCCTAGAACGACCAGTTATTATATTGGTATATTCATTAACATCTGATTGATATTGTAGTACTTATTATCACTAACTGAGCTGTCACTGCTTTTCGTTTCATTGTAGGCCATAAAAACACTTAGCAGTGAACCAGCGCAAATCTATTTTTCAAGTGGAACAACGGGTAATGCAAAAATGATCGAGCATTCACATGGAAGTCTGGGGCTAGGATCTACGGGAATGAGAAAGTATGTACACTCGGGGCGCTTTCCTTTTGTATGGAAAAACTGGCTGTTCCGGTGGTAAATCAAATGGAACAGACTTTTCCAATGGAAATTTTTCGGGAAAAAGGATTACCTTCTGAGGTATTCCTCTTTTCTCGGTTTTACCGGAATGACCGAAAAATCTTGTACCATCTGCCGCGTTCCACTAGTTCCATGCTCCTTGATGAATTAAACGCGCGGTTTGGTGGTGTTTTGGTTAATATTACAGTCTCTTAAAGAGTAACTCATTGCAAAAGGAACCGTTCCGTTTTGATTGAGAAAAATTTTCCCTGCTCCTTTGAACCGAAAATTCTCCCCGGTTTTTCCATTGAAAAGGAAAGCGCCCTCTGTTCAAACCAGTTGCTAAAAGAGCTGAATATTTTATCCGGCTGACAAGTTGCTATTCAGTTGATCAATAAATTTATTAGTTGGAATAACCTTTGTCAGCTGTATTCTTGTTCTTCACTCTTGACATTTACAGAGAGGAATACGAGTTCACTCCAGAGGATCTGGTATGGTGCTACACTTCAACTGGTTGGATCACGTCATTGCTGCTCACCTTCGGCCCCTGGTCTCTGGGAGCTGGAGTATTTGTTCATTTCGCTGCCTTAACTCCAAAAGAATTGTTGGCTACTTTGCAGTGCTATCCTGTTACCAGTATCTGGCTTGGTCCTGCAAAATACGCCCGCTTGGCACTGGAAGACCTTAAAAGCTGCTCCTTTCTCAGGTTAAATCACTGTGCCACAGGGGCTGAAATGATCAACCCAAGGATAATTACTTTGTGGAAAGAAGCAACCGGACTGGACGTTAAAGTTATGTATGGACAAACCGAGATGGTAGGTTGAGTTGTGAAATAAGCTAAGGAACGAGAGGACATACGAACAGAAGATCCAATCCTTGACTATCCCGCTACTAGGCTCTAATTTCGTATCGCTTATTCCTAAAACGTGAAACGACAAACATACGCTGATTGATCAAATGAGCCCGTCAAATTACCCCCGATACATTACATTCGGGTATTCTTGCCCGGATAAGTAAAGATGAAAAGTAGGCGAAATGATTTATAATTATATTTCTTGATCTTCTTCTTGTTCGTTGACTTCTACTTAACTAAATGTACTGCTAGCTTCTTTACCTTTACAGTTTTATAGAAACTGAACAGAAAATGTACCACTGAAAACCTTTCTTATAACATAGCGCGCGCGCTTGCCTGATATAAGTCCTATTGAGCTGCTATGAACAAAAGCGTTATTTACGCACGCCCGTGTGTAAATAAGATGACGTGAGCAATTTTTACCTGGCTGCAGAGTTGCCGTTCTGTTACGCTGCAGTGCAGTTTTCCTTCACTTTAAAATATAGAAGAAACCAGCTAAGAACAGTCTTCAGTCTGTCTTCTCCAAATGCACCGTGCACGGCAGCGTAAACATTGTTTTGAACAATTAGAATCCTTGATAACATTTTTTAGTAACACTTGAGTTCATTTGACTTTGATTTTCTCAGGGATAAACGGGAAAAAAAATCAGATTTTTTGATTGGCTGGCCCGTAACGGCTTCCATTGTTTTACTCCGGATTTTCTAAGAAAATGGCGGTCCATTATCCTAGAGTCTCTCCTGGCGACTAAGCGCTGGCCAAAGAGCCTGAGGACTCTGGGTACGAGATTGCGCTCAAACCAAAGTATAAATTGTGGCGTGTTTTTGACCAGCCAATAGGGACGTTTGTTTACTTTCTTTGTTCGTTGTGAGAGTTGTGCACTCTATCACAATAAAATGCTTCTTCGCGCAGATCCTTGTTGTCGCTCTGTCATAAAAGAATTTGATCACGCTTTTAGCTGTGCGTATATCGAGTTATGGATGCACTTGTGAAGTTTGGAGAGCACTCATACTCAAAATCTAGAGTAGCTCTCGACTACGGCTCGAGCTACTCTTCGCATTTTCGTGCTCTCCAAACTTCCCGCGTGCATCAATAACTCGATATACGCACGCAAAGCATGAACAAATTCTTAATTTTTACGCGTTTTCCCTTTTCTAAAATTTACGCGTATTTTAATGTTAGTTTTCTGTTCCAGCAAAGACTATGTAGCAAGTCTAGAAAAGAAGCAGTTCCTCTTGGTTCAGTAGGAAAACCTCTTCCAGGAATCACGTTGGTTGTAAGTGAAACGATCATCTTAAGAAAGGAAGGAAATGCAAATTGTCCAGAGGTCACTTTTACTGTGCTCTTTTCTCGGTTAAACCGGCGCTTGATATGTGAGGGTTATTTACCTGGAACGAGGGGGTATGTGATATATTCACCTGGTACCGGGTGCCGGGTGAATATATCACATACCCCCGAGGGACAGGTAAATAACATGCTTATTTGTCAGTTGGTAAGGTTTTCTAACAGAAACAGAAGTCAATAAAATAATAAAAAACTTACTTTCTACTTGGTCGTGTTTT
This sequence comes from Pachyseris speciosa, assembly GCA_016490735.1. NCBI lineage: Eukaryota > Metazoa > Cnidaria > Anthozoa > Scleractinia > Pachyseridae > Pachyseris > Pachyseris speciosa. The sequence continues at coordinate 267,152 of JAEMWC010000023.1, forward strand.
ATTTTCAAAATACCTTTAAAGGTAGATTGTAAGCGGTGAGGTTTCGACTGGAAACATGGTTTACTTGATTTGCGGTTTTTGTTTTTGTTTTTGTTTTTGTTTTTTTCTTTTACAACAATGCATAGACGACGTGTTTTGTTATACTGGTACTTAGTGGGATTGAATTTAGTTCTGTATTATTTACTCAATATGTATAGATATTTTCTTCTGTCTCATGGTATGCGTGGTAAACATGTTTGTTACTTTTGCATAAACAGTGCATTCAGTACACTACAGTCACGTAGTTGAACGGCTGCCGTTAAATTTTAAGAAAAGTGAGCTGTCGGCTAGCACTGTTTGTAAACAACGACGTGCGATATCGATGGTGAAGATGGATTTGCTTTGTGAATGGGACAAGTCAGACTCACAGCCTGCAGGATGTCCAGAAAATGCTGTTACGGATTTTAACACTCCTGGAGAAAATCATGATTTATTGATTGAAGGTCCACCCGCTACCAATGTCTTTGCAGCGAGTAAGCCCCACGAAGAAGTTATGGAGGAGAGAAGGGGGAAAATGCGGTATACAAGTCGTTGCTGACGAAGTGCTAAACGAAGTATTGACTAGATACTAGCTAACACACGAAAGACCACCGCGTGGTCGGTAACTGTTTGACATTTCCTCTGTGTTTGTTTGTTTCTTCTTTAGATTTTACAAGTAATGGGAGACTAAGTCGAGGGGAATCTGAGCAGGGGACTAAGTCGAGGAGAATATGAGTAGGGGAATATGAGCAGGGGAATATGAGTGGGGGAAATATATACTGCATTGTTTTGCTATTGTTATCAGCTGTTGTTTGAGCCCCGCACTACCCTGTTACAATCAAAGCCGCCACCAACTTTTCAGACAGTGAATTATAATGAGGGGTTATGTAATATATTCCCCTGAAAAGAACAAAGGAAACCGAGCCAACTGACAAATAATAACGGTAAGATCTCACTGCAACTCTTTATTTTCAAACTGGCGGTTTTCGAGCGACAATAGAGCTATCGTACTATACTTCCATTTTAAAACGCCACTGAGCAATGCAACTGATGACGATAAGACATCGGAACAGGGCTTTATTCTGACCAGCGCAAATATTGAACCTAGAGCCCCTGATATATTCATGTGAAATATCTTTAAACGAACTTTCGTTTTAGGTTCTCGACGAAAAAGGGAAACAACAACCCCCTGGGCTACAGGGTGAAATTGAAGGCGATTTTACCGTACCTTGAGCGCTGATTTATTCATGCAAAATATCTTCGAACGAACTTTCTTTGCAGGTTCTCGACGAAAAAGGAAAAGAGCAACCCAAAGGGCTGCAAGGTGAAATTGCTATCCAAGTAAAACCTCATCAGCCGGTGGGGATGTTCACACGTTACGTGGTTGGTAATCTGTATTTCATTTCTTGAGCGTTTTGTTTTCTGTGTTAAGTAAGTTCAATGAACTGTTGTTGCAACATAGAGACTGCAACTTATTTGATTTAAACTGCAGATAATGGTGACAAAATTGATACTGGGCTGAAACGACAAGTTCAAAACATTAACAATGTCTTTTTTTCCTCTCTGTCTCGCTTCTTTTCTCTGTTTGTGTATAACCTTTTGGTCGCAAACCTAGTTGGACACCCTAAAGAGGTTCGCGAACTAAAGTTTCTAGCACTGGCTTTTCAGAGAGCAAATGACAAAGTGCTAACACTGAAAAATTCAGTCCTCTCGATTATCTTCAGGGCGTTCAATTTACCTTTTTATGTCAGTTAATAGCATCAATTTTTTTTTCAATTTTCCAACAATACATCTCCAGCTTTGAGAAACTCACCCCCTTTCTCCGTTTGTTTGTCATCCTCCCTCTTTCACTATATTCTTTTTATCTGCATATTATTTGTCCTCTATTTTGACCCCTTTCTATAACTTTGTAAAAGGACGACCCAGAGAAAACAAGTGCTATGATCAGAGGCGACTATTACTTGACAGGTGGGAGTCGTTACGTGCTGCATCTTTTTTCAAATTTTTACAAAGTTCCTGCTTACAACTTGCCAAAATGTAGAAATAATTAATTGTACTATGATAGCAAATGTAGGCGTTCTCGTGAAGGTGTTGCCAGAAATTCGGTACTAAATTTAAACATTTTCATGAATAGCATTTCGAGTATTTTCGTAAACAATAATTAATTTAATTTGTTGGTTCTTCAGCAAGGCTGCAATATCCCTAACTAGAACTCCCTATATTGCTCTCTTTAGGACGAGCAGTTGGGGACTGGGTCACCTTCATATATTTAGTGAATATAGTAGCACAAACATTGCAAAAAAAGTCAGTTTTTCTCTGGACCAAGGAGTGATATGCTTGTGTTTTCTCAGGTGACCTGGGAAGACAGGATGAGGATGGATTCGTGTATGTGGATTGTCGTAAAGACGACGTGATCATCTATGAAGGGTGAATGAAACAAACCGTTCCTTCGCTACTCGTAATGTGATAACTTGTGAGATAAAAAGGCCCGTGATTTATGTCGGTTGTTAATGCAAATTCGATCTTGGAACAAGTACATGCAACCGCTAGGAAGACGATCAACGTTATGTGCCGAACTTGAGCAATTGCGAAAGGGAAGACTTTTATCTCTTCAGTTTGTTACGGAATAATCAAATGCCTGGATTAACTTTGTTTTTTGTTTGCGTCAGAGACAAAATCAATCCTGTTGAAGTCGAGAATTGTCTACAGGCGCACCCTGCGGTGTTGGAAGCTGCAGTTGTCAGCTGTCCACCCCCAAAAGACCTGTTGATCAAAGAGGTAATAGAAGGGTACGGAAGTATAGGTGCTCAATAAATGACTTCTGATATAATCGTGTTTATGTGAAAGCTCCTTTTGATAGTAGTTTCAAAGACTTCGTCCCACGCTTGTTTACCCATTCAACAGCCATTACTTGACAATCTCTGTTGCGTTCTTGACACCGTCTATTTGGCTACAAATACATCATAAGCGGTTTCTTATGGTACTTGACTTTCCAATGATAATAACAATAATAATAATAATAATAATAATAATAATAATAATAACAACAACATGGGTTTCTTAAAACAATTAACCGGTAAAAAACACGGTTAAAATCGAACGATGTTTCGACCGTTCTACGGTCATTCTCAAGTTCAATGTCGAGGCTAAAAAGAATTACCATATATATACTTTGAAAGATAATGAAATAAAATTATGCGCTAAAAGATAAAAGAGGGTGTTAAAAAACAATTAAAATATGTAAAAAAAATTTTGTTATGTTGGTTTCACACGCCGGCACTTACATCAACGCGTTGAAGAGCACAAGAACTCGTCCTCTTCCATTGGCAAACATTTCCGCGTGAAGCATGGCTTACCCCCAAAAGATCTTTCTAAAAATTTTACTGTTTTAAAGAAAAGCAGGAACAAGTTTGACTGCCTCGTATGTGAGATGTTTTTTTTATTAACAAACTGAAACTTAATCTAATGTATAATCTGACTCTATTCGTGCAAAAGATTTTAGTTAATTAGTAAAAAAAAAATTGTAAAAAAAATTTTTTTTACATATTTTAATTGTTTTTAACACCCTCTTTTATCTTTTAGCGCAAAATTTTACTTCACTATCTCTTAAAGTACATATATGGTAATTCTTTTTAGCCTCAACATTGAACTTAAGAATGACCGTAGAATGGTCGAAACATCGTTCGATTTTAACTGTTTTTTACCGTTACTAATAATAACATCATTTATATAGCGGATATATACAGAGCTCTATACCGCTTTATAGTTATAAAATAAATTTCTAAAGTAAATATATAATAATTTATACTAAATCAAATGTGAACATAAAAATCATCTAAAAGCAATTCTAAAAAGATAAATTTTTAAACGTGACTTAAACGCAGCGACTGAAGGACTTAGCTTAATTTCAGAGGGAAGATCATTCCATAACTTAGGGGCGGCGACTGAGAAGGCTCTGTCTCCATAAGTTTTTAGACGTGCTTCAGGGACTTCCAAGAGATGTTTTCCAGCAGATCTTAAACTCCTTGGTGGATTATAGCGGACTAAAAGCTGACTTATGTGAGGAGGTGCTAAGTTATTAAGTGCCTTGTATGTCAGTAATAAAACTTTAAACACAATTCGCTGCTCCATTTAAATTTGGACAAATCTTTGGTAATAATTTTACTACTCATCGAAGCTTTCTGGGTGACAAAATAGTAGCAATAGGGATGAAACATCGAAGGTCTGAAAACTTCCCAATCACCACTGGATCTTCCTTACCACCTTAGGCATTGAAGAAAAACGCCCAAGTAAGACGTTGTTTAGCTTATTTTCCTTGTTTTGGTAGATCCACCAGTTATTACTCTTTGACGGTGACAACTGTTTTCGCTTACCAAGACACATAGAACGAAGTATGAACCTACTTTCCAACCCGGTGTTCCCTCAGATACGGTAACAGACCAGCTATTTGACCTACTGCATTCTAGCCTCTTGCAAGACAAACATCGGTAATTTGTTTCTTCGCCGCATGCTGTCAAGATGTCACGCTTTTAAGCTTAGAGATTGCTGAGCAAAATATTGCACTCCCGCAAGTATTTTTAAAAAGACAACACTCAAATTAACTAAGACGAGAGTAGTATAGTACTTGGGGCTCCTAGCGCATTTTCACAACAACGCATTTTCCAAGGTCAAATTTTCCACAACAACGCATTTTCCAATTTTGCGCCGTAAAATTTAACAGCGCATTTTTCCCAAGGTCAAGGTCAAATTTTCCAAATCTATAATTAGCGTTTTCTCCCAGAATATTTCAATATTTTAGACATCAGGATGATGAATGAAAGAATTGAGTAGTATTCGTCGAGAAACGGCTGATTTCAATATTCTAAGCGGAATGAGCATATTTGAGTAGTATTCGTCGAGAAACAGCTAATTTCAACATTCTAAGCGATAATTAGTATATATGAGCAGTATTCAGGTAGAACGGCATTTTCCCATTTTCCAAGGTCAAGGTCATCTATTTAAGTACTTTATGATATAAAAAACACTTAAAGACATATCGCTATAAGTCAAATGGAGAATGACGAAAGAAAGAAATCTCCGGGCCTTGGAAAAGCCCTCTCAAATCAGGTCAGGTAGCCAGATGGTAAATGGCCTGAGTCAGAAAAATATTGGATCAGGTAGCCAGATGGTAAATGATCCGAGTCAAAAAATTATATATTCTAATAGTATAGACATGGAAAATAGAAATAGTATTTTCAAAGAATTATTGAAAAGATTAGGCCGTATGGATGTTGGTGAGATGAGGCGATTAGTTAGTCTCGCTGATAACATCAAAAAGCAGAAGCCAATTCCAGCACCTCGCAAGAGTGTGAAGCAGATGGTTAAAGATTATGAAGACAGCATAATTCTTCCACCATTACAATTTAGAGATAGACCAGTACCAAAACCAAGAACTAAAAAACTGGCCCCAATACCAGAACCAAGAACTAAGATAGAGCAAACAGATAAAGCTCTCAAAGGATACACCAAATCATTTCAAATAGATATCAAAAATTACAAAGACCCGCTATTACAACTGCAAAACACAAGAAAGGCTGTAGCGTACCGTCTTGTAAGTTTACTAAAATCAATGAAAGGACTGAAATTCGTTGAAGCACTAAAGGTAACATTCAGAAAAATGTCTGATGGTGAAATAATACATAAAACAGCCTTTTTCAACAGTCCACCTCAAACAATTATAAATAATCTCCAGATCAGTGAATCACTTCAAGCGTCAAAACAAAATATATTAAATAAGATTGCAGTTTGGATTTCAGAAGGATCTGGCTGGGTTGTGGAATCAGTCGACAAGCATTTTCTAAATGTTGTAATATATCAGCCAATGAAAGGCTCATCATATATCAAACTACCCCCAGAATTAATGAATAAAATGAAGGGATTGATTAACATGAAGAATAAAGACAATGAATGCTTCAGATGGTGTCACATCAGACATTTGAATCCACAAGATAAAGACCCTCAGAGAATAAAAAAATCTGATAGACAACATATTAATACGTTAGATTATTCTGGCGTTGAATTCCCCGTCACAACTAAACAGTACAACAAGATAGAAAAACAAAATGAGATCAACATCAATGTATTTGGTTATGAAAACAAACAACCATATCCAATTTATGTTTCAAAAGAAAAGTATGAAGACTGTTTGAATCTTCTATTGATTACAGAAAATGAAAACAAACACTACGTTTTAATCAAAGATTTCAAAAGGTTCATGTATAATCAAACAAAGCATAAAGAAAGAAAACACTTTTGCATGCACTGTCTACAATGTTTCAGCTCAGAAAGAGTCTTGAATGATCATGTGGACAACTGCATACTGGTTAATGGCACACAAGCAATAAAGATGCCAAACAAAGACAATAATATTCTAAAATTCATCAACTTCCATAAACAACAGCAAGTACCATTTGTGATCTATGCTGATTTTGAGGCTATAACTGAGAAAATACACGGTTGTCAACCCAACAATGATAAATCATACACTGAAGCCTATCAGAAGCATACTGATTGTGGATATGGTTACAAGGTTGTTTGTTGTTATGATGATAAATACAGCAAGCCAATACAAATATACAGGGGTGAAAAGGCTGTATACAAATTCATGGAAGCTATGTTAGAGGAAGTTAAATATTGTAAGAAGATTGTAAAAGAATTCAACAAACCATTGAAAATGACTGAGGATGATGAAGAGAAATTCCAAAAAGCCAAAGAATGTCACATTTGTGATAAAAAATACACTGAAAAGGATATTAGAGTACGAGATCACTGTCACATTACTGGCCAGTATAGAGGATCAGCTCATCAAGAATGTAACCTGAAACTTAGAGTCAATCCAGAAGAAGTGAAGATACCTGTTATATTTCACAATCTAAGAGGTTATGACAGTCATTTTATTATGCAGGAGATTGGAGCTATTGTCAAGAAACACACATTCAAAAATAAAAAAGGTGAAGTTTGCCAAATGAACATCAATGCTATCCCAAATAACATGGAGAAGTATATGGCTTTCATGCTTGGCAATCACCTAACATTTCTTGATAGTTTCCAGTTCATGAGCTCTAGTTTGGAAAAACTTGTAGGCAATCTACCAAAAGAAGCCTTAAAATACACCTCACAAGAGTTTAAGGGAAAAGATCTTAATCTGATAGCACAGAAAGGTGTTTATCCATACGACTACATGGACAGTTTCAATAAATTCAATCAGAAGTTACCCTCAAAAGAAGAATTCTATAGCATACTGAGTGATACGCATATATCAGATGAAGACTATACACATGCTCAGACAGTGTGGGAAACATTCTCTTTGAAAAACATGGGTGAGTATCATGATCTGTACCTTAAAACAGATGTACTCCTGTTGGCTGATGTATTTGAGAACTTCAGAAGAACATGTCTCGAGTACTACAAACTGGATCCGTGTCACTATTTCACATCTCCTGGTTTATCATGGGATGCAATGTTAAAGATGACTGATATCAAACTGGAATTGATGACTGACATTGATATGTTCCAGTTCATTGAAAAGGGTATGAGAGGTGGTATCAGCTATATTGCAAATCGTTACGGTAAAGCTAATAATAAATACATGAAGAAGTATGATGAGAAGGCGCCCTCAAAGTACATTATGTATCTTGATGCTAATAATCTATACGGTTGGGCAATGAGTCAATACCTTCCAACAGGCGGATTCAGATGGATGACTGAGAATAAAATAAATAATCTCAACCTGGCTAAATACAAAGAAGACAGCAATAAGGGTTTGATTCTGGAAGTTGATCTGGAATACCCCCAGGAGTTGCATGATCTGCATAATGATTACCCGCTTGGACCAGAGAAGGTGAAAGTAACTGGAGACATGCTTTCAGATTACTGTAAAGACATAGCAGAGAAATACAATATATCGACTGGTTTGGTACATAAACTGATGCCAACATTAAGCAACAAAGAGAAGTATGTTCTGCATTACAGGAACCTCCAATTATACACAGACTTAGGTTTAAAGGTAACAAAAATCCACAGAGTGCTAGAGTTCAAACAATCACCTTGGCTGAGACAGTACATTGATTTCAATACACAGAAAAGAACTAATGCCAAGAATGCTTTTGAGAAAGATTTCTTCAAGTTGATGAATAACTCAGTATTCGGCAAAACTATGGAAAATCTCAGAAAGAGAGTAGATGTCAGATTGGTGACTGATGAGAAGAAGCTATTGAAATTAGCCAGTAAACCAACTTATGTTAGCAGTAAGATATTCAATGAAAATCTGGTAGCAGTGCATAAGATCAAAGAAACACTAACTCTAAACAGGCCGGCATATGTAGGAATGTGTATTCTTGATCTCAGTAAGACACTTATGTATGATTTCCATTACAACTACATTAAACAAAAGTACGGTAATAAGGCTAAGCTGCTCTTCACTGACACGGACAGTTTGACATATGAAATTGAAGCTGAAGATGTCTACAGGGATTTCTGGAATGATAAAGATAAATTCGATAACAGTGACTATCCTGAAAGCTCGCCATTCTCCGATAAGACCAATAAGAAAGTGATTGGTAAGATGAAAGATGAGGCTGCTGGAGTCCCAATATGTGAATTCGTAGGGCTGAGATCAAAGATGTATAGCTATATTAAAGATGATCAGAAAGGAGGAAAAACAGCAAAAGGAATCAAAAAGAACACAATCAAAAATGAAATCAAGCATGAAAATTATAAAGACACTCTATTCAATGACAAACAAATGTATCATAAAATGAAAACAATCAGAAGTGAAAACCATCAATTAGGAAGCTATAAAATCAACAAAGTATCACTCAGCTGCTTCGATGACAAAAGATATTTATCAAAAGACGGAATCAACAGTTATGCTTATGGCCATCACAAAATAAATAGCCAGGAATAAAAATATTCTTGGCTACCAAAATAGCAAATACAGTATAATACTGACCTCTATCACATATATAGGTTAGATAAAAGTTAGTCTTTTCTTATACGTGATAAATACAATTTGCTTTCTTCCATGTGTTTGGTTATTTCAAAAATTAAATCTTCAAAACAATTGCTCATAATGTATTTGCACTTGTTTTTCTCATACATTTGCTTCATACTTTTTTGTTTATCAGTCACTTGGTATACACCAGTGGGACTTTTGAATTCAAGACATAGAGCATTGTATTCTTTTGTTGGATTCATTAACATTAAATCACATTGTCCGGACATATATCCTTTGTTGTAACTTTTGATTCTCATGTTTGAGCTTATTTGATTCTCACCTAAGCCGGCTATCATTAATGCGTCTTCATATTTCTTTCTGATGAATGAAACAATCTTGCAGTGTAAATCATTTTCATTTTCAATCAATAGCATGTTATTGTTTCTGTCATTGAACTGTTTTTGATATATTCGTTTTCTGACTAATGGTAAGACCTTTTTAGTAACCCAATGTTTAATTTCTTTGGCTTCTTGTTTTTTGGATGAGAATAAAAGTGAATGAAATCCTGTTTCATTTATAAAAAAACATTTGAAAGTTTTTTCGATTGCATCAGCGAAAATTGACTTTGTTTTGGAATTTATGGACAGTTTGAAGTCCAATAAGATTTTATCTTCAGAATCAACATGATCTCTGATTGCTCTTTGCGGATTTTTATAGTTGAGAATAATGGCTATGTCTCTTCCTCTGAACCATATTTCGTTTTTATCATCGAGATAACAATCTATTGAAACGTCTAATTCTTTATTATCGTAGGAATATTTTTGCATCTACATGTATGTTAGATAATTTTCTTTAAATCCTTGAACGGTATCCAACTGTTAAAGTCATCACTATATCCCTTCCACTTCACCAAAGCTTGTTTCTTCTTGTAATCTCTGCGAATGACTTTATCAATACGGAATACATCCTGTTTAGCCTTTAATAACTCAGGTTCATAAAAACTCCCTTCAATTTCTTCATCGTTGTGATCTTTTAGTTTGTATGTTATTGGATTAGTGTATTGGATTTTATCAACTGTAAACACTTCTTCAGTCCAATTTGGTGTATAGCCCTTGTCGAACACAATCCGTTTATACTTGGATATTCGGACCTTATCACCTATTTTAAATTTTAGTTTCTGTTTTAATGGCTCCATATCACCATAAAGATTGAAGTAAACAGTTCCTTCATTCCTCTTATCAGATGCTTCAACGGGTGTCATCTTTGTGCTTGAATGTTTTGTGTTGTTATACTGTTTCACTAATTTTTGTAACATGTCTAAATACTGTGTATTGCCTTGAACAGTGAACTGCTTCCACATTTTGGATTTAATTGTCCTATTCCATCTTTCAACTACTGATGATTTCTCTTCATTCTCAGTTGAGTACATCTGTACACTATGTTTCTCTAGCAAGTCCTTCAAGTGTTTGTTGTAAAACTCTTTTCCCTTGTCGACCCATAAATACTGTGGTTTTCTGCCTTCCTTGAATATTGTTTTGAATGCTTCAGTGACAGATTCACCTTTCTTATCCTTCAATGGGACAATCCAACCATATTTGCTGAAGACATCAATAACCATAAGAAGATATCGATAACCTTTATTCCATTTACTAACTGTTGCATTTCAACTAGATCACTTGCCCATATTTCATCAATTTTATTTACAATCACACGCCGCCGAGTGAAATTTCGTTTTATGGGTGCATGTAATTCATCAGCTAGTTTTTCTTGCCAGTTTTCTTCACTCGACGGCTTTTTCCGTTTTTTGAAACACCAAGACCAAGTTTCTGTTTTTTGTCAATTAAGAATCTAGCTGTTTGACCCCATTTTGGCATCTCACCATATGGTATTTGATCTAGTGACTCGACCATTGTTCTATCACATTCACCTTTATTTTTTCCCATATCATAACAAATATCATGATAAGCTGCTATTTCATCCACTTTGTTATAAGGTTGTACATTCCATTTCAAGACCTCACCTGTGTTTTTATCATACTCTAACTGTTTATCAAGGGGATTATAAGGTCCCATGTATTTATACTTTCCGGGTGTCCATCCACTTTTCGGTTTAGGAAGCTTGCCAATAACCTTATGAATGTCAATAGCACCGCCATAATCTAATCCTTTGATATCTGTTTTGTAACGAATATTTGGTCTCACTTTTGTTGAGAGTTGTTTCAAAGCTTCTGACCCAACCTTTGTGATTGCAGGTTTTGCGAGGGAAAGTCCTTTGTCAATTAATTTCTTTTGCAGCTTTGGATTTCTCATTGCTTCAGAAGCATAATATCTTCCCATTTCTACACCTTTCTTTGCTAAATAAGGGACTCCATGTTCTAAGAATCCTGTTAGCGCCATATCTGCGGCTGAATCTAGTATGCCCGCCCCTTCAGACGGGCTAATTAGTTTCCCCGATTTCTGACAAATTTAGTTTTTGTGATTCCACATTCAGCACAAGTACATTTCATCACAGTTCGACCATTTTTAGTCTTCTGATATCTTTCACTTCCTGGTACACATTCAGTGACTTTCTTCTGTTTAACACAATAAGATTTCATATATATTAAGTTGGATAAAATAGCTTTCCATTAGCTTTCTTTGTCTAGTAGTTAAATCGACATACATTTCCACTAAGTTTGTCATAGAATACTGTTATATTATCCAAAGTGCATTTGATTACAACTCGTAAACCAATCAATCTGTTGACAACTATTATAACAAATATATTAACATCATCAATTATTTCGAATTCTATCATACTTTTATGTTAGATAGAAATTTATTAAATCTTTCATCATCAAATAATATTGTTAATATCATAGTACCTTTCTGACGTTCTAAAAGGTAGTACAAACACCATTGTTTACTCAATAACGGATCTCTAATACACATTGTTTCATTGAAACAATTCTTTTCCTCCATTTGAGTAGGTATCTCCTGTCCTGATGGATCAAAGTATTCTTTCTCATTATAGCACGCGTAATATTTGCCGACTTTTATTATCCCACTGTTTTTGTTTAACTTAACAGACATACATATACATTACATATTTTTGAAATAATTGATTATGAATCTATGATTGACTCTTGTGTCTGTGGGATTGAATTTTGCATTATGAATGACTTTCAATATGGGGGTCCCTTTCTGTCTTTCCAATAAATAGTATAAACACCAATATCCACATAATACTGATTCCCTTTCTTGTATCTCATCTCCAGAGTATTCAAGTTGTTTACCGCTTGCAGCCATGTATTTCTGTACTTCTGTTGGCATCATCAAACCAAATGAGTCAAAGTATTCACAGTATCTATCACCAATTCGATAACATACCCAGTGAGTACCAGGTCCAATCTTACTGTCGAGATTGACTATCCCACATTCATTCTTTTTTATTTGTCTAGGAAGATTGTCTCTTGAAAATACTCCTCTAAAATGTTTTATTCCAAGTTGTTTAACCCAATTGATTAAATCAAAGTTGGATAAGGGTTTATTTACAAAATGGTTCCTAGTATGGGGATTGAATTGAATGGACTGTTTTTGCCTAGTAGAAGTCCTTTTCCTTTTTTTTTTTTTTTCATTCCATAACCGATTGGGTTATTCCATGTACCAAAAACAGGAGGAGATTGCCATGGAATCATAGCATGTTTCCCACCTTTCTTTCTGGGTACAATGTTATCTGGAACATGAACAGGTATTGACCGTCTTGGACGGCTGCTTTCAACATGCAAACCTTTTCCAGTTAATTTTCTGATTGCTTCTATAGCCAAAGGAATTCCAATGCTGGCGAGTATTGTTCCAATACCCTTTCCAGTCTGCGCTTTTGTTGGTTTTATAACAACGTCTCCACCATACTGCATTTTTTGGATAACATCAGCCATCTGTCTCGTATTCAATAAATTTCCTACATTAAATAATTGGGATAAATTGGCATTAGGAATAAGAAATCCTCCTTTTTGTTTCTTTCCAAATAGTTTATCAATGCCGAGACTTGCTAATGAAGAAAGAGCACCTGTAGCCAATGCTGGAGCCGCTTTAGCTACTGCTTTACCTGCATAAGGCAATAGTCTTGTTCCAAGTGAAAAAAGACTGGACCAAAGAGAACCTCCTTCTTGGACTGATTTTCTGATCTGTGCTTTGGATATCTTTACATCAGCACCTGTTCCATTTCTCTGTGATTTGGCTAATTTTTTTATCTGTGTTTTTGTCAACATCATTTGATCACCTCCAGTGAGATCTCCATGTGCGAGTCTCAATGTTACCGGTGAATTTGTTTGTATAGCTTTTGCAAGCCTTTGCTTCTGACTGTTTGAAAGTCTTACTCCATGAGGATGATAAGTAGTCATATAATATATGTTTATACTAAATTGTATTTAGTATAAAACAATCAATTTATTTAATTATTAATTTATTTAATTATTTATTTAATTATTTAATTCATTTAATTATTTATTTAATTTATTTAATTATTTATTTAATTTATTTAATTTACATTGATCTCAGAATTAATTTTCCATCAGTCTTTCTCATCTCAATATCCTGCTCATAGAGGACCAATGCATACACACTGTAATCAGCATTTGTTGCAGCACTCAAAGTGTATTTGAAAGTCAGTTTTGTCATTCCATCTTTAATATCCTGTTTCTGTTTTGTCAGATCGAAATAAACAAAAGGGAATATTGTACCGAAATTGCCCCTGTTGAGAAGGGTACTTTCACTGAAATCGTTTACAGCTTGAACATATTTCAAAACATCTCTAAATACTCTTGTTGGTTCTGTTGATGGTTTATAACGAAGCTCTGGATAATCATTTCCATTACCAACCTCAAGATAACAATCAGTCAAAGTTCGGTCATTTGCAACTGAGAATGTGTTATAGAGAAATTTATTGGCTGTCTGAGATGCATTATTGGCATCATTGATGATGAATACAAAGACATGCCTGGGTTTGTTTATTCCTGTGGAAATACGGAAATTGGCTGTCTGTTGTCTTGTTGAATTGCCTCTCTCAACCATTTCTCTCATGTAAGTCCACTTTCTGTTGTCAAGATACTTGCTCATGTATAAGGACTTTCCCGCAGAATTAAAAACAATGCGAGGAACTATTAGCTGGAATTTAGTTAGTACCACACGGCAATCATCAGCAGCTTGCCAAATCAAATTGGCATCACTCTCAAGTGTCAATTTCACCTCTACTTTTGAGTTAGGCATAAGTTCATCCCAAAAGCTCTTGAAAAAACCGTATCTGTTCAATGCTATCTCTGCATTTACTTTACCGGCTGCACCATTCAACAGTGCTTTGCGAGCTGCGAAACCTTTGTTATAAGTAGCCTCAGCCTCTCTATCATCAGCATTCCTATTTGTGTCAAGATAGAAGAACTCATTGGTTCCCTGACTTACAACATAACCCTGTGAATACTCAAGCAATGACTTAATATTTGTGGCCTGGTTGGCATCTCTGCACTCATAAACATCAAGACCATTCATTTTCACATTAATGGTGTTAATAAGAGCGTGAACTGAATTAACAATACCATTTCGATCTGCAGCAGCAATGTGGCCTCCATCTGCAAGCTTTTTCACAATGAAATCGACATTAAAACGGGCATTATACCAGTCAAATGGTGTAGTCTCTCCACTGTTATCAACAATGAATCGGTAGCCTGTTTTACTCTGATGAGCATTGTTTGCTACTACAGTATTAAGTGCTGTCTCTAGTTCGAACACTACATCTTCATATCTTTCGATATATTTTGAGTCACGATAGTTTGACATATATTATTGTGTTAGATAAAAATTATTTGATTTTACGAGGTCGGCCTCTCTTTCTTTTGATTAAACCACCAGTCTGGCTCACACTCTCAGTTCCACTCTTTCTCTTTTTCAAAAGTTCTATGATTTTGTCACCAGCTTTTTTGCCAGCATGTTCACCAATTGTTGTTGCTGCTTTTTTTCCAGCTGTTTTGATCATATCAGTCACAATACCTTCACCATGTTGTTCATATTTTTTAAACTCAAACCGTTTCATATACTATTAGGTTTTATAATTCTGTCTCTCTCAAGAACAACTCAATATACCAATCTATCCCATTTAAATCGACTGGAGCTCTAGAAGAGTCAGTGACATAAAAACGTATTGAGCTGATTGTATGTGTTGAGACAGGATTCCATGAAAGAAAACGAGGTTTGTAAGTGAAAGGTAAACTTCTAACGAGATCTGTGACAGGAATAACAGCGATTGTATTTGTGCTATTTCCATCAACAATGCTATCTGTCACCAAATCACAATTGATATAAATTTCATCTACTCCTCTTGTAATATCAGGTAGATTTGTTCCATATTCTGTGGCTGGAACTAATTTTGAATCGAAACCGATAAGTTTTCTGAAATCAAGATTCCTCAGATCCACACGATAATTTTCATTGAGTTCAATCAAAATGCGATATGTTGACAAAACGAAATACATGTTAATACCATACTTGAATTTTGATTTGTCTGTTTCAGATGGATTCAGTACATGGCTGTTTTTTCTCATATACTCATGAATGTAACTATTGATATCGTCGTATGAATACATCCCGTTAACGAATGTTATTGTTTCCCAGTTTACACCTTTGTCATAGCTGTATTTCATTTGATTATTCCCAAAAATATCTCTGATATTGTACCAACTGTATGTCATATTGATGACATTCACAGCCATTTCATATTTTAAATCATTCGTTAATTTAAGAGGTGAATTAAATCTTTTTTCAAAATCATGACTCTTGCTGACACCAATTTTGTCTCTGTTTTTACTGTTGAATCGTAATGAAATTTCTGTCATATACTTTTACATTAGATATTTCATCATTATTTTATTCAACTCACCAGTTTTCAGGATTCCCAGTCTGTTCAATGTATGCAATATTTTTGTGAATTCATTTTGAACATTTTTGCTGTTGTTGCCGGCTGAAATAGATCCACCAAGCAACTGTAGTCTTGAAAGCATGTCACCCAAAAATGCATCCCTTGAACCCATTCCTTTCCCTGTTTTGTATTTGTAAGAAGTTAATACATCATCAATCGTTTCTCTGTATTTCTTCAAAGTTTGTATTTCTCTGCCTATAGATTCTTTATAATTTGCATTAAAATCTTTTTTTTTTTCTTTCCTGCTAAACTACGACCTAAAAATAAAGCTTTTTCCCTTTCCTCGTCAAGTTTTTTTGGGCTGACTTGAGTTAAATCGAATGGTTTCAAAAGATTGTGATTTTTTAATATGATTCTATCATCTTTATTGAAATTGTTATCGACATCTAAAAAGCTGATTTTCCGATCCTCTTTTTTAGGTGCTTCTTCAGGTGCTTCTTCAGGTGCTTCAATGGCTCCAGGAAGTTCCGTTCCCATTGTAATAGCTCTTCTATTAGCTTCAATAACATCATCAAGTCCTTTGTCAAAGCCTGTTGATTCTTTTTCAACTGTTTAATGACTTCATCCTGTTTTTCGTCGACACTCTTCTGGACATCAATAGAGGGTTTCAGCAATTCTGATGTTGTATCATATGCATCCTGTTTTCTGTATTCATAAGTCTTGATAACATCACGAACTTCTCTATTTTGTTTCCAGCTTCAATTCCACTTTTAAGAAGCCTTTTCATTCGTTCTATATCCATATACAATTGTGTTAGACTAATCTAAACTATTTACATATGGAAATCCCTAATTATGATATTCAGGGTTTAAAGAATTCATTCAGACAGTTGTATCCGTATATGCCAAAAGACACTTTCAGGATGCTGCTGGCTGGTAATTCTGGATCTGGAAAGACAACATTGTTCATGCATCTGATTATGGAACCATTGGTTTATTATGATCAGATACATCTTTATGCAAAAAATTTAGATCAAGACAAGTACAATATCTTCGGAAAGTAATGGATGAAATAAGCAGTCACATTGGATATCCTGCCTTGGTTTGCAGTCAAGAAGAGATATTGCCAGTTGAACAAATAAAAGACACAGATTTGCAGCGATTGGTTGTTTTTGATGATTTTGTGACTGACAAGAAACAAGATCAGATAATCAGCTATTTCATTCAGGGGAGACACAAGAACTGTTCAGTCATATATCTCACACAGTCATTCTATGGATGCCCAAAATCAATCAGACTCAATTGCAGTCACTTCTGCCTTTATGATTTCCCATCCTCAAGAGAAAGGAACTTGATTGCACAGGAGCTTGGAATCGACAAGAAGAAATACATTGAAGCAACCAAAAAACCATATTCCTTCTGTTATGTCGACAAGCCGATGAAAACAATCAAGAGAAATTTTTATGGTGCTGTTTAATCTAATCTAATATTATATGGCAATCAACAATTTTCAAAATGTTGAAAAACAGGAGAATCCAAAAACAGAAAGAATCGAAAAATTAATCTAACAAGATGATATAATGGGAGTTTTTAATGCTCAAATAAATCAAGATAAAACAGAAACTGGTACTGGTGAAAGAGGCCCAGCTGGTCCAATTGGTCCCAAAGGTGAAAAAGGTGATAGAGGTCCAAAAGGTAATACAGGTGCAATTGGTCCACAAGGAGCTACTGGAGCTGTTGGTCCCAAAGGTGATGGATTTAGATTAACACAAGATGGTAATTATGACATTGAAAATAAACGTTTGACATATGTTGGTGATCCAGTAAATCATTATGATTCTGCTAACTTGGGATATGTTAATGATGCTGTTTTATCAATTGAAGGAACACGTGTTAATCCATTCAAATTTCTTCTTGAAGATACATCAAAAACAACTATTCTTAGAAATGCGAATAATCTGCAATTGGAAGATTTTGACAAAAGCCCTTACTCATTTAATAAAATAGCCTTGTCTTTTGTTATTCCTTCTGCTGGTCTTACAACTGTTCTTCGTTTTGATCTGACACAATTGGAAGTTTCAAAGTACACTTTAGTTGTTGAGTTTTATACTGATGGTAGCCCAAATAATGCAACAGTCGATGACGACAATCTGTCATCTAATTTAATTGAAAGAAAGGATTCAATAAAAAGAGCATTTCCAAAGACTCATCTTGTTGATGGTTATCTCAAAAGAATATTCTTCCTTGAAAAAACAGAGTTGGTCCACATCAATGGAGTTATTGTTGATTTCACCATATTTACAAAATAATAAAAAACATTATCATAGTTTATGGTGTTTATGGATTTTCAAATATTATTTTATCACATATTCACGACCCAGTTTTTGAAATTGAAAACGGTAATGTTGCATTCGATGGTAAAATTGACATGAAATTAAACAAAATCATCAACCTGCAGGATAACCCTCAAACCCACAAGACGCTGTAAACAAATCTTACGTTGATAATAAAACAGCTGATTTCCTTAATATAAACACTGGTGGTGTAATTTATGCACCTGTCAGCATGAATAGAAATGATCTGTTTGGCATACCAGATAACCCAAGATTTGGTTATTCAGCTGTAAATAGAAACTATGTGAACAATAATTTTTTGAAACTAAATGGAAGTGTTGCGATGACTTCTGATTTGAATCTTGGAGGTAACAAATTGACTAATGTAGCAGCGCCAACAGCAAACAATGATTCAGCCACAAAGGGGTATGTTGATACTGAAATTGCTGGAATTACTGGCATTGATGTTTCACCATTTCTTAAAAAAGATGGAAGTGTTGCAATGACTGGTGATCTTGACATGGGTGACAATAAAATAACAAATGTTGGATCTCCAAACTCTGATAAAGATTCTGCCAACAAAAAGTATGTTGATGACCTTGTTTTTTCAGCATCTGGTACCCAACGCAACCCATTCGCTTTTCTGTTAAAAGACATATCCAAGTCTTCTGCAGTCAGTGGTGTGGAAAACCTTCAAATTGAGAATTTTGACAGATCACCTTATCACATAAACAAGTCATCATTGTCTTTTTTCATCAAACGAAGAGGCAACTTTACATCCAAAATTCGTTTTAATGTGACATCTTTGAGTAATGGACGGTACACATTTGTTACTGAGTTTTACTCACCATCAGATCCAAGAAATGCTGCAATCAGTTTAACCCTTCCAACAATTAACATGCGTGACGCTGGACAGTCATTTCAAAAATCTTTTACTAGAACTCCACACGTTGATGGTTATATGAAAATTCTTTTCCAGATAGAAAAAAGAAGTGGTGGTCAAGCGACAATACAGGTGGAACTTTCCAGCACAGCTCCTGCGTCTAACACCAAAACACATATCATTGTTTATGGGGCTTATGGCTATCATACCAATTTGTCTTACTTTGTTCATGACCCAGCTTATGAAATTGAAAACGGTCATGTTGCGTTTGGTAGTAATGTTGACATGAAATTGAACAAAATCATCAACCTGCAGGATAACCCCTCAAACCCACAAGACGCTGTAAACAAAAGTTATGTGGACCAGAGGTTGCAAACCAAACTCGATGCGATTGCACAACAAAATCTGAATATGAACAACAATGCCATTACTGATCTTGCTCCACCTGTCAACGCAGACGATGCGGTGACAAAACTTTATACTGACGAATATTTTCTCCGACGAGACGGTTCGACTGCAATGTATGGCGATTTGTCGATGGGTGGAAATAGAGTGACTAATTTAGCGGACGTGGTGAATGAAACTGATGCAGTGAACTTTAGAGTTTTAAATCGAGCTTCACAAACCATCAGAGCAAACACTTTATTATTGAATGGAACAAATGCGATGGCAGCGGATATGAAACTTGGAGGGCATAAAATCATTAACTTAAAAGAAGGAACAAATAAAACCGATGCCGTAAATTTAGATCAATTAGAAAAAAGTCATATTTCATCTGCTTCTCATCCAAAGAATGCTTTCAAATATTTGATGAATGATATCGATGAAGTCAGTACTGAATATGGCTTGAAAGTCAATGGATATGTCAATTTACCTCGTTCACCACATTTGATTTCAAAAAAGGTCATTGATATAGACTTGAATAAAGAAGCTAATCATATTTACAGAGCTAGATTGGTTTTAATATGTACACAATAAAAGATGGAAAATACACTTTCATTCTTGAATGGCTATTTCCTGATTATGAAGGAATGAGTCTTAGTAGTGTAACATTCAGTGCAACTGGTGGAATTACAATTCATAAAACTGTAGGGAGAAAATTTGATAACAGAAATGAAGATCATTCGAGATATTTATTATGGATTGAAAAACCATCAGCAAGTTCACCACCTGAATATTTATATTGTACGATTCATATTAATGCTAACCCAACTTATCCAAATAAGTACAAAGTTCATTGTGTTGCATATGGTATTGATTTTGAAGCTGTAGACGTTCCATCAAGTGTTTACGACTTCGCAGAAGCTTATAAAATCGTGAATGAAGAAATACAATTACAAACTGATTTAGATTTGAATGGTTTTGATGTGAAAGAAAATGAAAATTGGTTGTTTGGTGGAGACAATGGTGAATTTACAATGCTAAATAATATTAATATGAACACTTATCTGATAAAAGAGGCTAAACTTGGTGGTGATTTAAATCTGAATGGCTATAGAATTCATAATAATAGTTTGAATCTATTTCGTTCAAGCGTTACAGGTTTAATCATGGAAACAGCTTTCGATCTTGGAGGATTTGCTCTTTACAGTCCGAAATTAGGAGGTGATCTAAATTTGAATGGGAATGGAATAATCGGTCAAATACAATATTTAAATTGCTCTGTCAAAGCCAAACAAGGACATAATAAGAATGCTTTAAAGCCTGTATTGATAAATGGCTCTGATTTTTTAGTCATTCATAACAATAACTTTTATATTAAGAAAATGTATGTATTACAAGGAACAAAACCCGGAATATTCTACTTCAAGACAAAAGCTGAAGGTGGTGGGCCTTTGCCATTACCAGCAACTGTTTATGAACACAGACATAATACTATGAGTAGAAACATCACAACGGTCAATATCAACAAATCATTATCGAGAGGCTATTTAATCATTGATTATTCACATCCTAATACAGGTGCATTTGATACAACATTCACACTTGAAGTGGTCATGAATTAATCTAAATTAATATTATATGGGTGTATTCAATCAAGATAATACAAGAACTGGTAAAACAGGCCTAAAAGGTGATAGAGGTGATAAAGGTGATAAAGGTGATGGATTTACATTAACACAAGATGGCCACTATGATCTTGGAAACAACAAGAAATTGATAAATGTTGATGAAGGAACTGATGATAATGATTGTGTCACAAAAAAACAACTTGATCTGAAGTTAGATAGAGCTACTTTTGTTATTTCCAACTCTCTTCCTGGTGTACCAGTCCTTGATGGAATTTCTATTGCTCTCATCCCAGCTCTCTCTGTTTTAACATCTGATACAAACGATAGAGTCTCAAGATGGGTTGATCCTGTCAATAATATATCTTTCACACAAACTGATAATTCCAAAAAACCTCTGCTGTTAAGAGATTCAAATAAAAAGAGATTCTTTCTGCGATTCGATGGGACTGATGACTACTTGAGAATAAATTCATTTGATGTATCCAAAGTTGCTGGACCAAATGGGAATACATGCACAGTAATTATGGTTGTTAATACAAAACAAGTGAAGAATCAATCTCAATTTCAATGGGGGCAGGCTAATATTCGATTTGGTGTTCATTTTCCTTGGATTGATGGAGTATGTTATATTGATTTCGGTTCTACATTAAATGGAAGACTTGCTGTTTCTTCTTTGGCTAATCTGACGGGAAATATTGAAGTTTTTACTGTTCGAGTTGATGGTCATAATATGGAATTTTTCAGAGGTATTTCATCAATGACTCCTGTTGGAACAGAAACAATCTCAGCAACACTGTCAGGAAATCCACAAAAAATGTTCGTTGGATGTCAAGTTGATAATAATAATGGTACTGCAGTCAATTTTTCTGAAATGGATCTGTACGCTTTTTCTGTTTGGCAGAAATCTCTGTCTAATGATGAATTAAAAAATATGTTCCGTTTCCTTGAAGATTATTTCGATCTTTGAATTATGTAATCAATTATTATGAAGCAGATTATAAGATTTGTACGATGGTTCATTCGGGATGCCGAGCGGAAAAACCCTGGTGTTGACAAGAGGATTTTGAAATCAGCTTTGGTTTATCAGTTTCTATATCACAAACATTTTAACAAATATATTGAAGTGAGAGACATTATCCAGGAGCATATAGGCATTGGATTAATCGGTCCCGGTGAGGGCTGCTTAACACATTTTTTGGAGCATACTCTTGGTTGGATTGATACATTACAGACACATGGTATATTACACGATGCCTTCGGTAGGTTTTATGTCAAACATGCACTTGATAGAGGATATTCTTATGCTCTACCGTCTTTCTTGACGACTAAAATTAGTAAGTTATCACCTCTAAGTGGGCAATTGTCTGGTTTGTGGTACTGTGTGTTGAACAGAATCGTTATATAAGCATATTGTATGAAAGAGCGAAAAAGCATATTCAGCTGGAACCATATTTCAGGTGAATTAACAGAAGATCAGGTAAATGAATTAAAAGCCTATTACCACACATATCACAGAAAGTGTTGGGCTCATAAACAGGCTGTTAAAAGGTTCAAAAAATGGAAATTACTGGGGAATTCCTTATCCATTATATTTGCAACTGGGGGTCTCGCCGCAAGTGTGGCAACAGGTGGTGTTAGTTTGGTAGCCATCAGTACAGCATCACTTTTGATACAAGGGTGGATGAAGCATAAAAACCTAGATTTGAAAATCCAGAATTGCACATATGCTTATCAAAGCTATCAACATCTACTCAATTCAATAAAAGACAAGTTGAGAAGTGGTGATTTTGATGCTTTAAGTATACAAATCTCAATGAAGAATATCGATGATTATGTGACTGATAATAGTCCAATTATTGATAAGTACCTACTGAAATATGATGAAAAATTCACTGTTTGATAATACGAATAATCTTACCAAATATTAACAATAGAATCTCAACCCAATATTGATTATAAAATTTCAGTGTTTTCTTTGAGTTGGTTAATATGATATACTCATAAGGCAGATCCATCATCATAAACAATTGTTTCAGAATGAATTTGGTGTTTATCATTCTTTTACGATTCTTATTCACCGAAGGGATGATAGTGTCTATCTCCTTGAATATTCTTAATATTTTACCCTTATCTTTTACTGAAATTTGAAATCTATTCTTGCAACATATACCATTTATCACATTTTCAATATGGTACTTCCGATGATATATAGATTTCCGCTTTATTTTATACATATTATTATGAAAGTCAACGTACTCCTTACAATAATCATAACCATAGACTGAACCACAATTTGTACAAACATTTTCACCATTGTCATTAATCATTTTCTGATTATCACAACATGGTTCATTTTTGACACTATGTTCTGCTATCTTCTGATCACATAAAGGACATATTAGATATTTTTCTACTTCAACAAAATATTCGTGAATATCTGGATTACAAAAATCATTTACCATCTGGCTACCTGACCTGATTTGAGAGGGCTTTTCCAAGGCCCGGAGATTTCTTTCTTTCGTCATTCTCCATTTGACTTATAGCGATATGTCTTTAAGTGTTTTTTATATCATAAAGTACTTAAATAGATGACCTTGACCTTGGAAAATGGGAAAATGCCGTTCTACCTGAATACTGCTCATATATACTAATTATCGCTTAGAATGTTGAAATTAGCTGTTTCTCGACGAATACTACTCAAATATGCTCATTCCGCTTAGAATATTGAAATCAGCCGTTTCTCGACGAATACTACTCAATTCTTTCATTCATCATCCTGATGTCTAAAATATTGAAATATTCTGGGAGAAAACGCTAATTATAGATTTGGAAAATTTGACCTTGACCTTGGGAAAAATGCGCTGTTAAATTTTACGGCGCAAAATTGGAAAATGCGTTGTTGTGGAAAATTTGACCTTGGAAAATGCGTTGTTGTGAAAATGCGCTAGGAGCCCCAAGTACTATACTACTGACGAGTTAACAGGAAATGTTGATAGCGAATTGCTTACAAGAGAATACTGATACCGTAAAAAGCCAAATTCAATCGAACTTTGAATAAAACGAACAATTTTAAATCCCACAGTTTCCCCGGAGAGACTACATTGTGAGACAAACATTGCAAACTAAGCGTCAAGGCTTCTTATTTCCTACATATATTTGTTTTTCAGCTGGTGAAAGCCTTTGTTGTGCTATCTTCTGACTTCAAAGACCAACAGAACGATGACATGCTCAAAGAGCTGCAACACCACGTGACCCACAACACTGCGGGTTGGATGAAGCCACAAGTGGTAAGATCTAAGATCACGTGACCATCATAAGTTTAAACTTCCAGTTCTATGGATTTGCTCGCCCAGTGAGAACGTTGCATCTGACTATTTTATTTTTTTGGCAAGGCCATAAAACACAAGATTGACAGGAACCATTGGGTGGGATAATTTGGCTACGTCCAAAAACACATGGACTCCTTACAACCGACAGGAGCCCATTGCCAGGAGCGTACAACTGTTCTATATCACTGTCACGGCGTTTTCACAGAACAATTTATTTTTAGATTGCATTTCCCGCCAAAATCAGACTCCCGCAGGAGTCCAATGACCAATCACAAGTCGCTGTACGTGCCACATGTATCTGCACGTACAGAGCCTTTGTTTACGCTCATTAAAACTACTGTTTTGTCGCGCTCTCGTTGTCATTGCCGTCCTTGTTGCCCTTTTTCGCGGGAAAAGATAGTCTGAAAATAGATCGGTCTGTAAAAATGCCTTGACATAGGCTTAGTACGGGAGTTGTACGCTCCTAGAGTAATGGGCTCCTGCAACCGAGAAATATTAAAACAGTTTAATACTACAGTACATTTCAAATCTTACTGAAGCTCAGGGGAGGGACGAAACTTGCCAACAAATCACACTTAATACTTTTGATGATTTTTGTGCCTCTTAAACAGAAAAACAACAACAACAACAGCAACAAAAACTAATAGTCCTAATAATGTCCACACCTGCACGCTCCAGGCGACTTCGTTATTAAAATAATGGTCATTTAGAAACCACCCTAAGGAACTGTATCTTTTTTTGGTCTTAGGTTGAATTTGTGGATGATATTCCGAGGACTATAAGCGGCAAAATCAAAAGAAAAGAGCTGAGACTGAGAGAGTGGGCAACTACAATAAAGAGTGAATGAGGAGTGCGCAAGAGTGACCGCCCTTGGGGCTCATTTTCAAAACGTCGATAGTTTAATACATCGGTTTACAGACCGCAGAATTGATTAGCTGGGGTTTTGGCTGTAATCTTGAATTTTTCATGATGTTTAACTGAAGTTGTCCCGCTCGCAAAAAACAATGTTACACATACTACAAAAGGCAACATTTGCAATCTGTGGATGCCTTCTTTCTTCTTTCTTCCAATCTTAGCCGTCTTTAATGGACACGCTCGTCACTGTTTGTACGGGATATGAGGGGATAATAAACTTCCATTATCGCTTAAAAACACGTTTAGTGTTTTCAACTTGGAAATAGATCATATTTGCATTCTCGGTATTTAACTGGATCTAGCACGAAGTGGAGGCTCTTGCGGGGGATACATTTTCATATAAAAAGACTCCCTCGTTTAAGCCTCGTCTCCACGCTAGTTCCAGGTCATTACTGAGAATAGGAATACGGTATATTGGCAATAGCAAATTTCAGAGATTTAGGTGTGTGGATGAATTCAATCGTCCCCGTCCTGTTAAACATTATGGGAACATTTATTTCGCATACCATGTAAACTAAAACTGTACAACCAAAATTACGATCATGAAAACGGCCAAATTAAAAAAAAACTAATTTCAACAAGAAACTACAGAAAAACGGACCAAAGATATCAAGTAGAGAACAGGAGGAACTTCCTTATGATAATTTTGTCTGGGATAAACAGAAGAGTTTTGTATTAAAGAGAATTTAACCCACAAATACTTTCAAATTATGCGTAAAATGTGACGCACTGTTCTCTTTTGGAACTTTCAGTCAAGATTTCCAACAAAGGAATCAAAACCATATACACGCGAGTGGTTTTTGATTCATTTTTGAGTTCAGTGGCTCAAAGCCACTGAAAATTTAGCAATATTATCTTTGATTATTGTACAAGACTGAGGAAGAACGCCGAAGAATCGATAAGAAAGAAAGAATTTCGGTAGCATTTTGTGCTTGTTTCCGCGGTTGTGTTGACCATACATTTTTCTTCAATTCCTCGTTTATTTCAGCCACCTGAAAGTAACGGTGCCGCGAAGTTTAACGAGCTGAAACCGGCTGCGGCCCTCACCCTTGCTAATTCCGAAAGTAACCGGAGCTGCTACTTAAGGAACACCACGGTACATTAAGCCTGGTTTTCACTAGCAACGCAAGCAAAAGCGCAAGCATAAGTAGCTTATATTTATGCCAAGTGAAAACGAACACTACGCAAACGAATGCATGCATAAGCGCAAGCACAAGGAAAAGGAAAATTTTTGATCCTTGCGCTTGTGCTTGCGCTTAGCTTATGCTTGCGTTAAGCTCGTTTTCACGGTGAAATAAGCGCTCTCGTGCTCGCGCTTATGCTTGAGCTGGTTATGTCGGCTGGTAAATGAGTGAGTACATGATAGGGTTCTTAGAATTTGGAGTTATTGGGAGAGTACATTGGCGAGTTAAATGGGATAGTAAATGAATGAACTCATGTTGTGTTCATGGGGGGTCGCATGGCGGGAACACAAGCGTGTTCATAAGTATTAAGCTGAAGTGGGAGGCCATGGCTGAGTTGATGGATGACTTTATATAACACGTTTATAAATTGGTTCTTGAATAACTACTTAATAACTATATCGCTACGTACTACATGCAGGGATACATGGGTGATTAAATGGGGAACAACATGAACATGGGTGAATAATACTAATAATAAAAATAATAATAATAATAATAATAATAATAATAATAATAACTTAAAAGCTTATATAGCGCGTGCTTCATGACAGAATGATCTCATGCGCTTAAGGGATGAGGTAAAGTTTATTGACCGAGACTCACATTGGTACACTCTCAGGGGTAATAACAAATCACTCTGACAACATCACTGAACAGGGAAAGTAGAATTGAATTCCTGACGCGTGGATACCCACCGCGATCAAACAACAAAACAGCCGATCAGTGCCTAAAGCTTGTTGTCTAAATGACAACCCTAACGAGAAAAGAAACGCTCCAATCACCACCACCCACGGTGCTGCTACGACTAATACACAGCCAGT
Organism: Pachyseris speciosa; assembly: GCA_016490735.1. NCBI lineage: Eukaryota > Metazoa > Cnidaria > Anthozoa > Scleractinia > Pachyseridae > Pachyseris > Pachyseris speciosa. The sequence continues at coordinate 294,505 of JAEMWC010000023.1, forward strand.
CGACATTATCGTCTGATGAAGACCAGCAGTATTGCGGTCGGAGCTTAGCGATCCACATCGATCCATGTGACTAAATCGTGAGACAAACGGTTCACCTAGCTATCATGAAAGGTACCCCTACGGAGTACGGAGTATTCGCGATTACTTGCCTTGATTTACTTAGTAATTTTGTTCAATGTACTATGATATTAAGAATAGCAAAAATTACTGATGTTTTTATCATTCTTGGTATCCATAGTAAAACATAATTTCAGTGGGAAGACTAGCGCTGAAGGGCTGCCGAGATCCTTCGTGGTTACACAGTGTTGTTTCGCAATTCTGTTTCTCATAACCTTCTTTTGTTTTATATTTTTTCCTCAGTCTTGACAAATATTTTCTTGATGCTTGGCCTATAACATTAGAGAGAAAAATTTGAGAACTAAAACGGGTTCCTAGTTGCATTGGATCAGAGTATTAGAGTACTAAGGTGGGACGCTACTAACTCTGGTTGAAGCTGCTCGTGTGCTGAAAGCAAAAGTTCTTTTACAAACTTTTCTCGTACAAAGTGTAACATCTGTCCAACATTCTCTTGATTTCTTCCCTATAACTGACAGCTAATTTCAATTAAATGAAATAGCTTGGAGATATACATTGAAGCTGAAGTTTAGCGATCGGTTAAAGAACTACAAGTTTGTTTCATACATCGAATATATTCGTCCAAAACACAACGTTTTAGCTCAGTAGCAAGTAATTGCGATTCGAAATTAACATACTTTAGGGTTATATAATAATAGGGTTATAGTTTATATTATATAAACTGTTGCTAAACACTGCTCCTCAATTGCTTCATCCTCTTCTAGAATGTCTAGCATCGTTTCAAAATCGTCTTCCCACAGGGAGAGTTCTTCTGTCTCGTCCGCCATCTTCTTTTCGAGTGTGCACCGTCGTGATCACGTGACTGACCCTTTGTTGGTCCTTTCAAGTTCGCCGGCTTTCATAACCAGTCTCCTCTACTAACTATGAGTCAACCATGTTGCTATTTGCTCGAGCTTACACACTTGTGACGTATCACATCACGTGATCAAAATCGAAGCTTTCATGGCGGAGGCCTCAACAGGCGCGAAATACTATACGTAGTTGAACGTTAAAATACTAGGACAAAATGGCTACGGAAGGTGGTATTTTTGCTTGTAACATGAATAAGGAACCATATTTAAGATTTTCCTGAAAAAGTGTCTCCTAGCCGACAGTTGCCCTTTAAATACATGTGCCCTCTTATGAATGGTTAAACACCAGCACATGCTTCGTACGGTTGTCTAGACTAAGAGGCCAATCTCGTACACAGTCGGCCTCTCTTTTCGGGAACTGACAAAATTTCTACCTCGAAAACAATGAATAGCATACTATAACGCCATGATTAAAGGGAAACAAGAGTCTAGAAAAATCTCACCTAAAATGAAAGTTCATACGGTGAAATAACTGATTATAACATTGATTTGATCTGTCATCAATTTCTTTGCCGGTAATCGAAGACAAAAATTTGATAATTTCTTCCCGTAAGCCGCCATCTTTGCTGTGACGTTACATTAGACTAGAGAAGATGTAAACAGTTATATGGATAGTGTGAACCACTCGATTCTTGAGCTAGATATTTCTTCAAGTGTGGCAATACACCCGTTTATGTTTGAACAACAAAACGGCTGGTCCTCAGAAGAAGAAGTTGACTTCAGCATGGCTCAAGGTCAACAAGAAACAGAAGAAACCGAAGCCGAGCGTACCATTCCATCGATCGCGCCTTGGCTGATCACGAATAGTGCATCTGAGGCAATTTCCAGCTTTTTTCTACAGAAACCGAAAGCATTTGCTGGCAGGAGATGGCCTTTCTGGGAGACCGACTTTAAAAAGTCAACTATTCCAATAACCGAAAGCGTAGGGATTATAATCACACAATATGCTCGCCAGGCGTGCAGGCCAACTTTTACTAGTACTGGAATAATTGTTGTCCATTTATCCTGGAACGCTGCACAGATACATAACAGAACAAGAGTCCTTTCAACTTGTCTGTTTGCTAGAGGAAGCTTTGACTCTTTTTCTACTGCTCACCAAAATATTGGTCGTAGAAGACCAATGCTTTGAAAACCTGTAACTTTCCCAAATCCCGGACTATGGTCGAAATGACGCATTTTTATTGCAAAATGATAAGTTTTTCAGATTTCATCACCCTGGAAACTGACCGAAACTCCCAATTTTCACTTAAAATGACTGTTCATTCTCTTTGAAAACCAAAATCGTCCTCAGACAACACCAAAATGCACGCAACTTTGGCTTTGAGTTTTCAAGACAAAAATTCCTCTTGAAGTTAAAAGTTTCCATTGGCAGCAAACTTTGACTCCACTTCTTGCAATCTGTTCAACATTTATCTGAACACTCCTTTAGCCCGACCCCGATAACGCTGTTTGATTTCAGTTGCTCTCACTGTCTGTAATTGTCACGTTTGTGACCCAAAGGAATTCTGGGATACTCTGGCCTAGACTGCCAATTTCCATTTCACACATTTTTTAGAACCGTGGCGAGCCACCCGGTCCTGCTGGCAAAATATTTCACCGATTGCATTATTTACAAGTCAAAACTCGCCAAAATTGCCATGCCAGGTCCCGGAATCCACTCACAAAACGACTGCAGACACAACTTCACTCCGTGGATTGCCATCACACGCTCGAATGCTTTGAGCGGCAAACTTCGTGTGAAATTGCTTATCACCTCTGTTTTCTTTCAAAGGATTGCCTCTACCCATCAACCCAGCTTTATGATGCCAGGCAGGGGACTTCTGAGTTGGAAAATGGCTCGAAAAACACACTTATAAATCAAATAAGCCACGAATTGTAGCTGCAGTGTTCGTTTAGAAATAAACGACAGCTAGCGTGACAAACGTGACAACAAAGATAGAGCCTTCGGTGTTGTGGACCAGCGAAATCGCCGTGGTAACCCCTTATAAGGAGTAGCCAGGTCGATTTGACCTCCTACCCTCCGAAAATTGCAAAAAAAGGCGACCAAATCGACCGGAAGAGAATGAGTTAAGGACTGCTCTTCTCGGACTTAATCATGTGCGCGGTGATCCACTAGAAGGTCGACCCTACAGAATGCACCGTAAGGGTTTACAACAGAGCGATTTCGTGATGTATAAAATCAACTTAATTACGCGATGCCCACAAATAAATTCCTATTTTACCACACTACCAACTTAACCAAGAGAAAATTTTGTTGCTTATTTAAGAGATTTCTTAAAAGGGCGATATAAATATGCTTCGCGTGCTTGATTTTGTGAACATTTCTGATTGAGAGTTGGCTGCTGTGCACAGGTTAAAATACTATAGTCTGGACTTCGCTACGGGAACTCAACGGATGTTCATTCGGCTTGGAACGATTTTTGGTACCAGTCATTTGTCTCCGATGAAACTCAGGCACTTGTAGTCAGGCTAGCCACATGTTTATTTCTCTACATGAAAAAGTGTAAACAAGGTTGATTTCATTTAACATGTTTAATGCATGCAAGTAACTAAGATGGAAATGAATATACTTTTGAATCCTCAAGCCTTATGTTCTTTCGGGACTATTAAATCATATCATTTTCTGAAATTATTATTTCAGAAGTATGAGATTAGCTGCCTACCGACAGTTCACGTGTTGGAAATACAACTGTACAACAGCCTTGGAAAGAGGAATAGACGGGTGATTCCTTCTTGATTTGTCTCGGCAATCAAAATGAATGCCCAGAAGAAGGTAGTAATAATACAGGCTTTAAAGATGCGATGCCAAGGGAAATGATTCTTTGTCGGGATAATAATTTTGCAACACTGACTTGAACCTGCGTATCCATACAAAAATAAATGAAAACGACGGGACCTCAACTCCCTTACAGCTCCCTTCTATGAAAATCGAGGGAAATTCTGGAGTACATACTAAAGGCATTATTTATGCACTGCGAGCTCAAAATGGAAGGGACAGCTTCAGCAAATCAGCTGTCAAATAGTGGCTTCCTTCCTCTCCCCTTTCTTCCGAGAAGCTGTGCCTGTAAGGTAATAAACAAGGGACGATTAAATCTATTATTACTCACCCCACCAAACTAGGAAGGCTATGACCTCATGGTACAGTCCTCGTATGAAATTATCAAAGGCTCCTGTGAGCTAGCTCATGGATGCATCTTGCTACACTAATTGTAAACTAATCGCAAACTGCATTTGACAAGTAATGCAACCTCTTTCCCAGAGTCTATCAAACTTATTATTGTGACGGATGTATTCCCGCCCTCGACGCAACCTCCCATCAAAGAGAGCGTTATGTGACACCCCGAAAAACGTATGACCTAAAGAGATCTGCAGCTATGTTACAGCATTGTAACTGTTTTTAACTACAATATTGAACTACTTTCAAAAATAATTTTTATTACTGATCGTTTATTTAAGCCAAAGGATATAGACTTTCCGAACAAGATCGGTGTTTTGGCGGCTAGATTTCAGAATAACGCGGCCATTTCATTTACATACCATTGAAGCTATTTCAGACATTTCAGAAATTTCCGATCTTGTCTTCGATAACAATCCAATACGCACCTGTCTCAGTTTAAGCAGTAATATCGATCATATTTTTCTCTCAAAACAAATGTGTTGCATGTCTAAATACGGGCTTTTTTGGTAGAAAAGCTCTGCTGGTTACTTTGTTTATATCTGTTTCACTGTAGCGATTGCAATGTGAATGTGTGTTGCGTTTAACCTGATATGCAACAACACGCAGTACTCATCACGCGATGGGAGATTCAATTCATTGTTGAATGTTCTCATCCTTTGCTTTTGGTCCTTGTCTAAAGCTCCTGAGGATAGGGAAGTCTTATTTCCTTACTTACAGTCGCAGGAAATTTATTTCCAAACACTCGGTGGCCATAGCATGCCTAGTTTTGTTATATAAACATATGCTTTTAGCGTTGTTTTCTTTCTGTTCTCTTGTCTTGAACTCCAACCGTGCCCTTCAGTGCTAGTGATATCACAATAACTTGCTTTGATCATTAAGACATTCATTCCTTCCTGCTTCTTCCTCCGGGTGACAAGCCGATAGGAACAGCAATTTCGTCATCGCTTTAAAGATATCAGCGTGCAAATTTCGGCGATTTCCATCTTCAGTTCTCGCATCTTGTGTACGTAATCGTAATATATAGATTTAGCCAAGCCTAAAAGCGGAGCTCCATGGTTATTATTTTAGTTACTGGTATTGAGCAACTTCGCATGGCTTTCCTTGCGCCAATATTTTGTGTTTAGAGCAGTCAACAGGAATTGACCGCGGTTCAAAAACCTCAAAACATTAAAACATTCCAAAACAACACGACGCCTATGTTTGTTCGAAGATTCTTGGAAAGGGTGAAGAAAGTTGACAAGTAAGCTTCTGGTAAGCTAGAAAAATTACTAAGCAATCTTAAGTTTTTACATTTATACGGTCCGTAGAGTATGAACCTGATCGTTTAGAGCAGTCAACAGGAATTGACCGCGATTCACAAACCACAGAATGACAAAACATTACAAGAAAACAAATTCACTGACGATGCGTAGGTTTGGAGAAGGTAGGGAAAATAGACAAGTGACAATTTCGTAGCAAAAATTGTTAAGCAATTTTGACATAAGCTTAAATATCGGAGAAAAGAGAAAAAGGAAAACAAACCGATGGTTGGATTGGTAATCGCACTGGGCCGAGAAAAATTAAGAATTGATATTATTTGTGTTTTCAGAAGTTGCTGAAATTGTCTTCTTTGCGCAAAACACAAGTAATACTAAAGCCCCCGCTAAACGATCAAACATTTTCCTGAACATTGTGTTTGACAAACATAACGTTGGGTGACTAGCCGATAAACAAATTTCCTTGGGCGAGAAACCTCTGCTAGCAGGAAAACAAACAATGTTTGACCAAACACAAGACAAAGCGAGTACACAGGACACTTTTTGCGTGTTATTGCTGAAATTTTCACGTTCTTCATTTGGTTTGCTTTTTACTGACTGTGCACTTTCTTGTTTGGGTTGGCTAAACGATCAAACATTTGTTCGTAGAGCGAAATGTTGGATGAAAATGTTTCATCTGGATCAAACATAGAAAGCCGTTTTAAATTATCTTCCAACACGATGTTGAATGAAGTGTTTGATCGTTTAGCCTGGGCTTAATGCTTAATTTTACGAGGACTCATTGCGATTACTTTTTAATAAGTTAGGGGCAAAAGTTTTTTTAATGCTGTTGAGGCACCGACGTCAAAAAACACTGAAAACAGTCAGCCAAGCGGAGTGAAAACACTCGTTCGCTTGCATGAAAACAACAAAACAAACAAACAATTCAACTACTTCTTTGCTTGCAAAACGAGTAGAGATGATTGTTATTTATATCCAGTCGAGAGAAAAATACAAATTGCTTTCCTGAACAAAAATAAGAACGATTAAACCATTTAATGTTAAGCTTCAATTCATTTAATTCAGTCACCTGTGTTGTAGAGGTTGAAAATACGAATCCACTTGAGTTAAAACACGCATCTGGAAAAATAGCAAACGGTTTATCCAAAGAAAGAACTTCTTCCACTAACTTTGAGCTACTCGTTCCTCCCATTAATGCCGGTGAACTGTTAAGTGACCTTTCTTGGTGAGCTGCGAGGTGCCGCGGTAAAGTGAAAGTCCTTGAAGCCTTGAATCATTTTGTTTTTCAACCACACAATCCGGGCGTCGATTACACTGTATGCAAGTCGAGCCAAGTTTTAAGCGTTTCCTGAGGCAAATGTTTTGCTATCCTTTTTTTATCACTTGAAAATTCACCTTCCGAAGTATCTGTTAATTAGTTATTGATTTTTATGCCTTTTACGGGAATTAAAAGACAAACTTCGCAAACTTCGAAGAAGATGAAGTTGTTTTGGTCAAAATGAAGAAACCAACTGAATGTGAAATTACGAGCCGCAGAAAGCGCGCGGAAAATTAAGCCTCGTTTTGGTTTGTGTGCCTCGTTTTGGTTAAATTAACCTGGCTTGAGCCTGCAATCTAATCGAAAACTTGTACGTGGTCAGCGGTCAACTTTAAAAAAACAGCTGACCTATATGAGCTCTAAACTTGAGCCCGCGATATGGCCACGTGATACTGGTCAGCGGAAACCTTGTTTTGACAGCTGTCAATTGGCCATGACACGGATGTCCTATATCAAAGTTGCACTCTGCAAACTAGCTGATGAGCTGGGGACCCAACTGGGTTTGGTGGAGTATGGCCGCCATGTTGGATTATTATGGTTATTATTAGGATATTATTAATTATTGGGCAACTCCACCGTCGTCGTCGTCGTCGTCGTCGTCGTACGCGCCCACGAGCAATACCGCTAGCCGCTTTTACCATGAGAAAAGCAGTTGACGGGTTTCTATAGGTATGGTGCTCCGCCAGAGCTCCGCTATTAGCTTTCCACTTTCCAACTCCACAAATGTATATTCAAGAGGATAGGACGAAAAATCATCCGCTTTTCAATTTTCACATGCTCTGACCGACGTCATTACATCATATTCACTTCATGATAAATAAACAGTCGAGCAAGAATCTACGCATTTCTACTACCCCCTGAAACTAGCAAACCTTGAGCAAAGAGGACTCCGGGGACAAATATAATACTTACCAGGGGAGGGACAGAAGAAATGTTTCTTCCAAGTTTAATTAATAAATTAATCAGAATCGGGTGAGTGAGTGAGTGAGTGAGTGAGTGAGTGAGCGACGTCGAGTGCCTCCTATACCTCATGGCATGACTACGTCATCCATGAGCTAAAAATGGCTACGCTGTGAATTTAGATAATTACTTTCTCACTAATCCGACAAAATATACGGCCACAGACATTGTATGTCGGTATGCTTGCGTGACAAAATGTGCACAGCTAATGCTATGAGTTCGTGTGTCCAATAAATGGAGAAACCCGTTCACTAAAGTAAAGAAAATAGAATAGGAAAGCGAGGAACTCCATAGTAAGCACATTTTTAATAAAGGCATTAAACACGAATGGAAAGAATCTCACAAATCTGAAGATCTCGCGTGTAGTCCTCTGATGTATTAAAACTTGAATTGGTCGGAACAGTCAAAGCAGTTCAAGGCGGTAATTTACACTCACGTTTTCATTTTTGGGAGCCACAATCTTCTCATTCTTTCATACGAAGGTAGTACATGAAAGGTAACCCGTCCCTTAGCATTTGTATAAGTGTTGTTACAGCAAACAGCAATTAAGACAGTAAATCAAAATGACTCGATCTTTACAGAAAGCCTCTGTTTGCGAAAGATCAGCTTGTCTAATGTTACGTCACAGCCTCGATATCATTTCTCAGTTCCAAGATGGCGACCCCGTGCTCTCAAGGTCGACACAAAATAACATCGACCTACGGTAGGTCATCTTCGGGTACCCAACTTCGTACAAATCTTCGTTGACAGTCGGAGATTGCCAAACATCCGCTGGAACGAGTCACGCAACGTAACGAAATTGACATTCGTTGTGAAGGAAACGTTGATAAATTCTACTTTATTCAGCGAAATTCAACAAAATGAGGAAAGTGACATGTAAAATCTACTTATCTTCGTTATTTACGCATGGACACGCTTGAGACATACTTTCTTTGTACGCTGTGGATTATATGGCCGGCAGCTGGTAACGGTCTCAAATGAAACTAACTGCCTGGGAGTCAGAAATTTCTATAAAATTTCTGCGAAATGCCTCATTCCGACTGCCTGAAAGTATTATATCTTCGTTTGGAATTGCCAAGCGATTATGTAAAGGAAGATGGCTTCGCGGCTGAACATTATTTGCAAACTTGGACGTATTATGAAATCGCCATATTCAGGACACTTGGAAAAATTTAAAATTAGACAAAAGGTACTTGCCTTGAAGTGTAATTGTAATTCTCTGAAGATATGCGGAGCATTATGGGATAATTATGCATACTTCCTAAGTAACTATCAGGCCAGCGGGTCACACTTTAAAGTCATTCAAATGCAAATTACTGGACGGTATATAATCCCAGGAGAGGACACAAATAATCGGTTCTTCCTGGAGTGCGGAATTGGCAAAGGTCCCATGTTATGGGAGGGCGCCATAATAAAACTGACTACAGTAAAGGAGGAAGGGAAGCATTATCCCATAATGCTCCGCATATCTTCAGAGAATTACAATTACACTTCAAGGTAAGTACCTTTTGTCTAATTTTAAATTCTCTTTCGACAAGCTCCGCATTATGGGATAATTATGCGATTTGAAAGAACCGAAGCCAATGCAAACATCCTAATAACAAGAGTTGATTATTTAATACAAGAACTTCATGAATAAATTATTCAAGGACAATGAGCTCTCTGAGGTAATATTTACGAAATGTACGTTCATTTGTCCAGTCAGCAGTGCGCAAAATTTCTGCGACTGGAACACCCTTAATGTACGCATTGGTGACAGAAGCACCCCTGACACTATGTGCCTTAAAAACTGAGGTATCTACGCCTGCACTCGACAGGACTGACTTAATCCACCTCCCTACAGTGGAAGTGGTCACTGGCTTATGAGGCCTAATAAATGAAATAAACAGCTTTGAACTGGAACGTAGTTTTTCAGTACGCAAAATATACTCAGCTAATTTAGACATGGTACATAAAGAAGGATCCTCTGGCAAAGACATAAACTTGACTTCAAGCGATTTACCCGGTTTTGAGGTTTTCAAATGTTCTGCTGTGACAAAACTTAAGCAATCTTGAGATTGTTTCTTAAAGTTAAGATCTAGTGCACACAACGTCTGCTCTCTTTGAGCAGAAGATAAAGAACAAAGCATCACAGTTTTCATTGTCAGAGTCTTTAAATTAAGTTGTTCCAAAGGGAACAAAGTCCTCAAATAACTGGTAACTTTGGCAACATCCCAAGTCGAAGAGTAACGTGGAAGTGGAGTCCTGAGATGGTAAATCCCCTTAAGAAGCCTGACCACAAGTGGGTGAGAACCAACAGCAACATTATTGACAGGATACAAAGTTGAAGAGAGAGCTGATCGGTATGTGTTGACTGTACTGTAGCTCTTGCCCTCAGCAAAGGACTGTGAAAGAAAATTAACTACTTCATCGACAGATGCCTGAAGTAAAGCAATTTTCCTTTACTCGCACCAGCCACACCATTTCTTCCAGGCTGAGTTGTACTGTTTATCAGTCCCAGAGGCCAAAGATGCACTGATGATTGTGATTGCATCATCAGAAAGGCCTCTGTCTGCAAGCGATCTCCGGATAACATCCATGCGGCTAGGCGTAAGCTGTCCTTCAAGGGGTGAAGTTCCTGGCTGTGTGGCAATGTAAGAAGATTGTCCTTCCGAGGCAGTAGGATTGGTTGCTCTACTGCCAATTGAAGGAGCAGGGGATACCAGTTTTGAGTTGTCCACACTGGAGCAATGAGAAGCACTAGAGCCTTGTCGTTGCGTATCTTTGCCAAAACTTGGGTTAATAGGCTAAAAGGAGGAAAAGCGTAACACTTTAAATGAGCCCACCTAATAGTGAAAGCATCAACAGCCACAGCACCAGGTTCTGGATGCCACGAAACAAAACAATCTGTCTTGGCATTAAGTCTTGTCGCAAATAAATCAATATCAGGAACAAAGGTCATGCTTGTTATCTGATTAAAGATGTCAATATCAACCGACCACTCCAAGTTGGAAGAGAAATCTCTAGATAAGGAGTCTGCTACTAAATTCTCTTTCCCTGGAATATGCTGAGCGGAAATAATTATATTCCTTTCAATACACCATTCCCATAAAGTTCTAGATAATGAATCCAGAGTAGGAGATTTAACACCTCCCATTTTGTTGATGTAAGCAACAGCGGTGGAATTATCAAGTTTCAGTCTTACATGAACATCCCGCAGATTGGGCACAAAGGCTTGTAAAGCGTACAAAGCATCAAGCAACTCCAAATAATTTATATGGTTGTGAGCTTCCAATATCGACCATTGGCCATTAGCTGACTGACCACCGCAGGAAGCTCCTCAGCCAGCTAAGCTGGCATCACATTCAATATACATGTAGATGTCAATGGGACGTTCCCCGAAAAAACAGCCATTAAGTTTAGCAAGGTTGTTTATAATCCAGTGCAAGTCTGATTTAGCTTGAGGGCTCAAAATGATAGCCTGATCAAAATCTGGATTCTCTGATAATGCTCGAGATTTACACAATTCAATAGATCTGTAATACAGATTCAAATAATTTACAGCTGGGAAAGCCGACACGAGAAGACCAGTCACATGAGCAACCTCCCTAACAGAAGGATTGTTCTTGGAAACAAGGTTCAGACAGGCAGGAATAATTTTCCGCAATTTATTTTCAGGAAGCAAAAGCTTCATGGAAATTGCATAGATAATAAAACCAAGAAAACAAATCCTTGTAGTAGGTTGAAGTTGAGATTCGGCATCATTTATCACAAAACCTAAGCTCTCTAGTAGCTTCCGCAATAAAGAAAGCTGCTCCATGCACTCTGCAAAAGAGCTTACAACAAGCAGGATGTCATCTAAGAAAATGACAATCCTGAGGCCATTCAGTGAGTTGTGCGGCAATAGGTTTGAAAATCTTGGTAAAAACCTCAGGTGCCAAACTATAACCAAAAGGTAGACAAGTAAACTCATATCTCTGGTCTCTCCATATAAAATGCAACTATTTGCAGTGTGGACGAAAAATTGGCACACTGAAATAAGCGTCCTTGAGATCAAGTGACACCATATAATCCCCATGGGAAACAAAATTCATAGCCATCTGAATATTTTCCATTTTGAAATGGATCCTTTGCACAGATTGGTTCAAAGGTTTCGAATTAATTACTGGACGCAAATCACCAGTCTTCTTAGGTACCAGAAAAATATTTGAAATAAATTCATAGGGACAGGAAGAGACTTTCCTAATAGCTCCTTTAGTTAGGAGTTTGATAATCTCCTCATCGATGAGCTGTTTTTCCCTTTCACTGAAAGGGGGTGGTCTAGGTAATACTGACTGAACAGGAAGGGTATTAAATTCCAAATGATAACCTGAAACGGTCTCCAGGACCCAAGGGTCACTGGTGAGTTTGCGCCAGATGCCAAGGTTATGCAATAAATTACCCGCATAAGCATGAGACTCAGGAGAAATGTTTACCTGTCCATTCATGCCTTGTCTCTCAGCTCCTTGGAGGAATGAGGAGGGTGGCTTCGCACTGCAGGTCTCCCTTCGGAGAAATGAGCTCGGTGACCTCTTGAACCTAAAAAAGGTTTTCGGCCACGCTGGGAGTACTTGAAATTGTTACTACTACTCTTATAATCAGAGGTTCGACGCACCAGGCTAGAACGAACCACGGTCTTCTTTGCAATTTTATTTACCTCCCCAATATCTTTAATGAGCTTGGGAAGTTCATCTCCAAAGAGAAAGGTTGTTACCGGATTCGATTTGCTGCAAACAGACTGATAAGCCACTGCAATATCTGGTTTCAAAAATTCTCGTCTCTTTAAGGAGGCAAGAAAGGAGGCATGGCCCAAGAAGGTAATTGCATCACCTATGACCGGTAGGATCTCAGAAGGTTGTAACATTTTCCTTTCATTCTGAGCCACTAGGACAGAATCAAACAGCTGCACCAGTGGTTGGCTGATTTAACTATGTTCTTCTGAACTTCCTGTATCCCGAGATCTTTAGACTTTGTATGTCTTGGCAGACCATGCCAAAGTTCAAGGTTCACCTTAGGGACACACAAGAACTTGCAATTTTGCGGGGTCTTGTATTTATCTTGTAACTCCTTAAACTTTGATTCCAATGGTTTTTTGGAACACGTATCGTTCACTCGCTGAGCAATAACATCAGCCACGTCAGAACCGAAGCTCTCCTTCTCCTCAAACACCGAAGGTAAAAACACGCTCGAGTCAAGCTGTTTTATACAGTCGGCTCCCGATGTGGATGCCGAAGTTTGCTCAGTCGAAATAACCGCCGTTGGGTCAAAACCAGCTTCATGAGAAGAAACAGAATCGACTGTGTCCGATGTGGCAGCTGTATTTCCCGATTCGGGAAGAGAAGCGACACCACCGAGGCTAACAAGTTTCTCGTTTAAAGCATTCAAGGACTGCATAATGTGGTCGATACCGAGCTGATCCTTGAGGTCGTCGATATCAAATTCAAAATGGTCATCCTGAGGAAACTCGTCTGAGGCATTAGCGATTTCGCTGTGAACAACGGTCGGGTCAACCGTTAAGAAGTCACCGGTTCGGCTCGCCTGTAGAGAAATATTTTCTGTGGTAGAAGTCATGGTGTGAACTTCGCTCCACGTGGGCACTGGTTGACAATACAAGTAAAAACTCCGGCGCTCAAATTTCCTCCAAAACTCTATAAACAGAGACAACCAAGATAAAACAGCGCAATAAAGGGCTACAGCCCAGAGATAAACCACAAATAAACACAAAAAACAAATATAACCGCGACTCACTGACCTGGAAGCACGAAAGGAAGAACTGATTATTTGTGTCCTCTCCTGGGATTATATACCGTCCACTAATTTGCATTTGAATGACTTTAAAGTGTGACCGCTGGCCTGATAGTTACTTAGGAAGTATACATAATTATCCCATAATGCGGAGCATGTCGAAAGAGAATTTTGTGGCTGAACTCACGGGCACGGTTTCATGGAGGCTAAATTCGGCCCCGCCCGGCAGTCTGAGATTTTTATCTAAACTGAACGTGAAGTCTCGTGTAAATCTTGGAGCATATTCTACCTTTCTAGAAGTGCCGAGCAGTTATAAAAAATTAAATTCAGCTCTCCTGGTAACAGATAATTTTCCACAAATTGCCAAGCCAATTGGGCTTGACACACGGGCACGGTTTGACACTGGGAAGGGGGGGGGGGGTAAGGGGTAGGGGGTACTCCCTTATTTGGGCTATACGAAGTTGAACGGCGCTCAACCAAACGAATACCAGATTTGAATTCCTGTATACAAGGCCTTTCATTTAAGGTAATTTTTTCTAGGCTCTTGTTTCCCTTTAACCAAACAATGCTGTATACCTCTATATACGTGTGGTCAGCGTGCTCCATTGGGAATTGGCAGAGGGTTTTTCGTCTCCAGAAGCGTTGCGCACGCGTCATCCTTTTATGTATGTATGTATGTATGTATGTATGTTAACTTTATTTAGACACGGTATATTCATCAGTTACAAAATCCATCTTAATTACATCATAACCTAACTAACCTAACTATATCTAACATTAAAAATATCAAAACTATAAAAACTGCTTTACATGAATGCCGTGTTACTAAAAAACATAGGTTATGGAAGAGGATAAAAGTAGTTAAGTAGATGAGTAAAGTCGTTGAGTGATTCTGCCTGCCGCAGATCAGATGATAAGCTGTTCCAAAGTACCGCACCGCTGTAGCTAAAACTGTTTTTCAAAAAGTTGGTGCGGGGCAATGGAACAGCAAGTTTGTTCACGGAGTCCCTCAATAGGTATTCAGTTATGTCAGACCGGTTGACAAACAGCTCGCTTAGATACTCCGGTGTAAGACCATTTAAGGATTTGAATACCATAAGAGCTTTCTGCATTTCACGCTGAGTGCTTAATGTTCTCCACCCAAGTTTACTAAATAAATCTAAAGCATTAGCATCATAGCTGGAAAAAGTCAAAACTCGTGCAGCACGATTTTGTAATTTCTGCAATTTATTTGAGAGTGTTAAGTTGCAGTTTCCCCACACAACACTGCAATAGTCAAAGTTTGGCCGCACTAAGGCATTGAAAATAAGCTTCAGAATTTCGGGAGGTACAAATGAGCGGATTCGTTTGAGAGCGCCGATACCAGAGGCAATTTTCTTAGTTAAGTTCTCAATGTGAGAGCTCCAACTGAGATTTTCATCTATATAGACGCCTAAGGATTTTGCAGTGGATACTTGATTAACAAGAACACCGCCAATGGTAAGATTCGGGGGTCTCGGAAGAGTATTTAATCGCTGCCTTGATCCAATAAGCATAAATTCAGTTTTAGTTGCATTCAATGTAAGTTTATTAGAGACAAGCCAATTATTGACTGAATCAAGATCTCGATTTAAAGCTTCGTCTATAGCGGTTATATTGCTGCTTGAAAATGTTAGATGCGTATCATCAGCGTACATCCTAGGCTGCGAACTTAACAAACAGTTTGGTAAGTCATTAATATAGATCAAGAACAACAATGGACCCAAAATTGTCCCCTGAGGCACACCGCAACCAAGAGGTAACTTGTCAGATAAGGAACCATTAATAAAGCACTTTTGCTGACAGTTATCAAGATATGACCTAAACCAATTTAGTGAGTTCCCATGAATACCATAGGAACTTAACTTAGATAACAGAATATCATGATCAACTGTATCAAACGCCTTTTTAAGGTCAAGAAACACAACGGCATTTACGTTTCCTTTATCGATATTATAAGCCCAATTATTGGATGCTTCCAGTAAAGCTGTGACCGTTGAGTGAAGAGATCGAAAAC
>JAEMWC010000023.1:317500-512500 GCA_016490735.1 Pachyseris speciosa
TTGTTGGTGGTGACTGTGTCTACATGAGGCTTCTCTAGGATCTTTGGATACTGGCCATGCAATGCTTTGTTTTTCCACTTTTTTTCTTTCACTGACTTCATCTTAGACTTAAACACATGTTTCAGGGCTTGAGCATTTTCAGAGGCAGATTTATCTTCTCTGTTCTCAATCTCTGGCATTGTTACTTCCCTTTTGAATTTAGTAGCATTCTTGGTATTGAATTTTTGGCTTTAGATCTTTCATGTTTTATTATTATTATTATTATTATTATTATTATTATTATTATTATTATTATTTTTATTTTTATTATTGTTATTATAAACTGTCCAGCTGTGGTGTCTCACTTTTGTTTTTTCTCTGAAACTTTGTTTGTTTTGAAACTCTCAGAGACACTATTAGAACCACCGCGAAAATGTTCCGACAAATGTTCAATGGGATCAATGTAGGCTCAGATTCTCGGTCTTGTTTGGTCGACAGACCTTATACACCTTGTTGTCCCTTATTCTACACCTTACTCTCATTACACATACCAACCAACCTAGACCTATTTTTTTTGCCAGCAAAAATAGTACAAGACTACACTAATAAAGGTCTCCAAAACTTCTTCAGTCAAAGTTTCGGTAGTAGTTCGTGGAATGCACGCAACTCTAATCCTGAATATACGAGCCGAAATGAAAGAGATTTATTTTCTAGTCACTGGCATGGTCAGCAAAGAAGCGATGAAACAGACATCTTTATCTCATCTTGAGACTATAATGTCTACAAAAATGGTCTCACATCGTTGTTGAACAACTCTGGAGTAAACAACAAATTGAATTTTTAGCAAGATTTCAAACATCGTGTACAGATCGTCTCGATTCTTTAAGAGCCTTTTAAGCCGGCTGTATTTAACTTATCCAACTGGTAATTTGATGTGTTCATAATACGTTAATGAATGAACAATGTGTTCATAGAATATGTTCGGCTATACAACAGGTAGCACCTAAGAGAAAAGAACTGAGCCCACCTTTGTCGATGCAGATAAAACGCGTCGTCGGTTAGGAGAAAAACCTCGATTGGACTGGTCGTGAGAAAAGAATAGGAATTTGCTGAAGAAAAGATGGCAAATTTAGTCGAGAAAAGGAGAAATTTGTCTTTTTTTCACTTGCCAAGGACACAGTTTCATTAGGAACTTTAAGAATAAACAGTCGGCAAAACCCAGTTAATTGTGCACTATGATTTTTACATTCTTTCATTTATACACCTATCAGTACAAATCTCCAGTGTCTGCAGCCAGCTAACTGTAAATCTGTCATTAGTAATACACTATTTCAATGTTATCAAAAAATAGGAAAGGTTACTGCGTTACGAAAATAGTCGTTCGCATGACAAGGCCTTCAGACACAGCAGTTGGCTTGCAAAATAGTCTTTTGAAAATATCCTTGTGAACCTGGTTAGTTAAAGGCCTTACAGATAAGAATCAAACTGAATCATTTACCGGAAACGTGATCTATATAAAATAAGTTTTAATCAAGTACATCTGATAGCAAAGCAACAGATGACCTCATGCTTTGTATCAGTACTTCACACGAAGAATCTTCTTAAATCTACACATTACAAGGAAAACGCGGTACACACTGCAAACATTGATTATTTTCAAACAACAGCTATTGAAATCAATGGCCAGTTTCCTGGACCTAAGGAGCACCATCCACGGCGTTTAAAAGCAGCAATTGCACTTGCACATTTTGACGATGTTCGAAAACCGTCACCCTTTCGGTCAGCACTAAACGTTTGGGTAACCAGACTTTTTTTCATAATATTGCATTAGGAACGTTCTCCTGATCAACAGGAACCAACCGGAGGAGACATCGGCCAACGAATGATCGTTCAGTGGTTCATTAAAGAGTATTCCGACTCACCAGCTCCTCTGATCTCTGATCGTGGAAACCACCTGCAACTAGAAACGACACCGGAGATAACTTTCTTTTTATTCTTTTGTGTTCAATTATCTTTTTATGCAAAGCCGAGGGTTATAACGTCCAGTTAATCCATGCGGCCTAGCTTATGATTCGTCATCAATAAAATCAAGTGATGAGAGATGCCACCCTTGTCGCTTGTGGCTAATAGTGACATGTAACATCGATTTGCACCTGTACATTCGGATGATGTGCACTAGAGCCACATTGGAATCGGGCGTTTCCTCTTGACGTGCCCCCAAAAAGACAGTTCGTGAGTACGAGCTTACGCACCACTACCAACCCATAATGCGTACTTTAAGCAAAACTATCTGTCAGAAAAGAAACAGAATGACCTTTATTTGGCATTATGATGCCCCGGATATTATATTTGGCCATTTCATGTTCCTCGAAATTTAAATTTTCCACTTTTAAATAAGAACAAATTTAGTCCGCAGACAAATTATTCCGAGCGAATTAAGTTTTATGGTTGACATATCAATTTAGTGAGCATGACTGGAAAGGCGAGATGTAATTGGCGCTCATCCGTACTTGTTCTTAATAAGGCATTGGAATTGAGGCATTGGCAAATGTTGTTTTTGTATCAGCAAAACAATATTATTAGTTCACCCAGCCAGCTTGCAATCAAGAAAGTTTGTAATGACGTTGACAAAACCTCAAAATTTTCGCGTGTGGGGTTACGCGAGGAATGCCAAATAGGAGAAACACGCATGCGCCGCCGTTCAAGTGATAGAAATTCAAAATGTCCTTAGTTTTTCTAGAACTGTCTACGTGTTGGGAAAATGGTCCGCCGGATAACCTTATCAACTCCAGTCACGTTAACTATATCCAGTTCCTACTAACCTTTACTTTCCGAAATCAAATGTCATGTCATCTCCAATTAGCATGAAAGGCGCCCATAGTTCAACATCAGAAAAACCGTTACTTCTCATCCACTTCATGGCCTGGTGAGGAGATTCACTGGCACTTTCCTCACGAACAGGCGCTCGTAGAATCGAGTCATGAACTGCTCTGTGCCATCATCGCCTATGGCCCACATCGCTACCAACACTGATCGTGCACCGGATGCTAGAAATGCTCGAGCGATTCCAACAACTCCTTCGGCTCTGATATGTCCACGTGCACTGTGGCAACAACTTAAGACTACTACAATAGCTTGGCTGTCAGTCAAACTTGTGAAATCTCCTGCATTGTTAGGAGTTTCTCATGTGGAAGCTGGTGAAAAGAGCGGCGGGGAGGAGCAAGAGCAATTTCTCCTCTTTCGGCATTACCATGAGCAGCCAAATGAACCAGACTCACTGAGTCTATGTTTTGAAGAACCATCTCCTTAGTTGCTTGCTCTCCTAACAAAGGCTTAGTTCCCAACAGTCTCCCAATCATCTCGGCTTCCTTTCTCGCACAAGGCAATGAGGATATTTCCTCAGGACTTCCTTTGAACATTACGTGACAAACTTTAGGATCGCACACAATAAGTGCACCAACCTGACTGTGATAATTGCTGGACTATCTTGGATGAGCTTGAGGGTCATCAGTGAAGGGGCAATGCAATTCCTGGAAGAATCGGATTAAAACTATTCATGTTCATTCTTTAGAGCTGAAAATGGAACTTTGTAAAGGGAACGATCCGGGACTATGATGATTTCAGGTTCGTCAAGTAGGTCAGCCACAGGAGCGATAATCATTTTGCAATACTGACCAATACTCGGCTGTTCGGAATACTGGCTGTCTTCTTCGTCATCCTCTACAGGTCGTAGAGCTGCTTGGCTTCCTTCCTGAGGTGACTGGTTTGTAACGAGACTACCTTGTGAAGGAAACAGTGATCGATCTTCACAACGCCCTTGAATTCTTCTGAACGTTTCATCACCAAGTACGTCGTCAACAAATAGCGCTATTCTTTTTTTGACATGCAGTCATTGAAGTCTATCTTTCGAAAAAGAATTGCCGTCGGCCTTAATAATCCGCATAAATAAATGTGCTTTCAAGCACGAAAGATAAAGACAGCTAGATGTACTATTGTTCTCTTTCTTCATAACCTTTTCAATGCCTTTCCTGATTGAAATGACATGTTCGGCCACAGAGTACTGAACCAACATTATATCTACCAGGGCTCTTGCCCGTCCAAGCTCTGCAACATAAAGAGCTCCGTTGTAATTTCCAATGCTACAAAACAGCGCACTGAGAATTCGGTAGCGTGAAACATGCTTATCTAAAAAAGAGATCTTAAACTGGGCATTATCTCTCAGGCCAGCGGGCAGAATGGGCCACTCAAGCATGAACGCTCCTTAAAAGCGCTCAATTGAAGAGAAAAAGGACGAATTCGGCGAAGTGCACTCACTAAAATCGTCATTCTGAAATACTCATGGGCTACTTTCTTAAGATGAAACAGCGGATTTTTGTAGTTTAACGGCTAATCTAAAACGTCATGCAAAAATTAAGAAAATCCAAGCAGAACAACCTGTAGATTTTTTGCTTAGAAAACTCTGCTTTTTGGTATTTCTAGTATGGGTTTAACACATCATTAAAATTCACAACAGAAATTATTTTTCGAAATAAGCGACAAACTTCGTATAAAACAACGGATTATCGAAGATACATGTCTCTCGTAAACATTAATAGTTTTTTTTCGTGTAAATTCGAGCACGGTTGAAAAACCGAGGTTTAAAATTCGCGAGCGTTCAGAGTCAAGTCTTTTGTCTTACCGTATAAAAGTGGTTACCATGAATAAGCAATAAGCAGCAAAGCTCTATCGTAATATTTATGCAAATCGAATTGCACCGGCGCGCGGAATTACGACGCTACAGTCAAGGCTCTTGTAATAGCCCTACGGTGGACAACAACGCTTATCTATGTTAACAGCACTGAGTGTGGTTGCAATTTGAAGGTCAGTGGAGTATTTATGATGTTAAACGATGTGGCAAAGGTTTGCCGAAGGATCGAAATGCACCAATGGCTAACAATCAGCTTTGACAAATGATTAATACTAATCAAAGAAAATTGAAAGCACGGCCGGCCTTGTTTGTAAGCTCTGAAAACTTACCCGCATCTAAGATTCGCATGAAAATAAACTGAAAGTCCAAAGTACCCAAAACATAATCAAAATGAGAAAACAGAGCCATGCTTTCTCACTTGTCGCTTCCTTGGGCTCTCTACGCTCGCGCGAACGACTATATTATCCCACAATCGTCAGAAATCCTCTCTCGCGCAAAGTTAGTTCAAGACGCATTTTTGCGGTATACAGGACGCGCATTTACCCTTTGACTTCACAGTCGTTATAATTCCTCGCTCGCATAAAGGTGGTTGATAAGTTAACGGTGGTTGATACGTTAAAAGAACGAGCACTTTTTCTTTGTTGCGCAATCGCAACATGCTAACACCCTGTCCCTCTAATTGCAAATAAATCAAAGAAGGATATTTTGTTGTTTCTTTTCTGAATCAATCCAAACGTATGCATTAAATAATTAAACTAGCAAACCTTACATTTTTACATGTTTAAAGGTATTGCGCGCAAATGTGTGATTTTAGTAAACGAAAGAGAAAACAATAGCAGGCAGTGTCCATTGTTTGTATTGCTCGCCTACTCCATACTAATGAGCACTGCCGCGAGTGCATAGCAACCAATGAAATAAGTGCTTCTTGCGCGTCCATGAATAATAACGAGCATTATTAAAACCTGAAATACGGATATCAGATTTCCAGCGTTTTCATTGGCTAGCCGGACACAGGCTCTCAGCTCATATACCTGCACTACCTTATATGGTCAATGAACGCTTCAGCAAACAGGGAAAGCTCAATAAAATTTTCCCTCGAAACGGCAGCCATTAACACGTTAGTCGTCTCGCAGCGGAATTAACGAGTAGAAATTTCAAAACTGGAACCGAAATACAAACGGAATTCAACTTTTAATTACTTGTGTTTTAAAACGACAAGAAGCAGTGCTGGGACCGTGTTAAAAAATTTCTTGCAACGCCAAGAAAATTTTCAGGGATGTTGATGTTTAGCTAAAAGCAAAACGTACTCTTATTTACGGAGATACCGAAAGAGTTTTTGAACTTAACTAAATTAAACGAAATTGAAAATATTTATTCAACAACAAGTGCCACGGTCTCACTGGCCAGTCTATTCAAAACAAACTGAACAAACAAGAACGTCAGCTAAAATTTGCAGCAATAAGCTTAATCACTATTGAAAACCTCTCCAGCGATCAGTGACACTTTTTAAAAAATTAACACACATTAAAAATGTTCTGACCTGCACTCGATGCAATGTATGAATCACCAGCTTCAAACTTTCCGCTTACAGATATGTGTTTTGTGAAAAATGAGAAGAATCACCGTTCTTGTTTTTCGGGTCCAGGTTTTGTTCCACGCATCGAGACAAATTTCTATAAGTCATTTCTTGAAGCATAACCTGGACATTTGTCTTGCTTATCCCTCATATATCTTGTTTCCGACCAGGTCTGGTGAGACAATGTTCCAATCCATCAAAATAAATTGAAATTGTGTCTTCATTTTGATGAAATTCGCCCATGGTGCTGTTGTTTAGATGTATTACAAATTCGCTTCCTTCGGCTCGTACATCTACGTGAAAGCCGTTCCACCCTCTTTGAGCAATGATGAAATATTTTTTACCAAACTACTGACCATTTACAACCATTCAGAGCAAATGAAACTCTGCAGTTGTTCCTAAAAGGACCTTAAACTGAAGCTTCAACGTTGTTCTCGGACAGTTTCATTGAATTCATTCAACTTTGCTCGGAAAGGTTGCATTTGCAGCACACCAAAATGTTTTCGCGCCCTTTTTGTTTAGTCATGTGATGGACAAATGTTTCCTTTTTTCGGTTTAGTGTCGGTTTAGTGTTAAATGTTGAATGTTGACTGCTTGAGTTGAATAATTGAAGTCGGTTGAATGCTGGTGGTAAAGTTGGAAGTTGAGTGTTAGAATTTAATGTTCAGTCAGCTCAAGTTGATTTTTGGCGGGGATTGAACACCATACTTTTCGATGGTCCTCTTTGCCTTTGTAGCTCTGTCTTAATTTTCCTTTACGATATTTGTTATTCTTGCTAACAAAGATTTTGTCGCTGCAGAAAAAATCCTTGTTACTTTGCGATTTTTGCGAAATTCGTGGCTTTTCGAGGCCCCCTTTGCCTTTGTTACTTTGAAGGCATTCTAAACTCATTTGACCTATTTTAAAATAACGAATTCCGACATTTAAAGGCCATCAAGCCTTTCTGAACTAAAATTTTCCTACGGATTAGCACGTATAAGGCACTTTAACACACGGGGTAGCAAACAAAGAGTTTACAAACTATGCATTTTGTCGAGATTTCGGTGGAAACGACGAATTTTCGGGCAAGTAGCGTACCATGATTTTTTGCGGACAGCGTTTAAGAACATTCGTCAGATTAGAAAAAAGCCATAAACTTTGCGAAGACCTGAATGGTATTCAAAGAACGTAGTAAAAAACCGTTAAAAAGTGCGGAACCTTTGTCCTCTGCGCTACAAAAACCCTGTTTCTCGTCCTTTTGCGACCGTAAGATCAAATCGTTTGTAATGGGATGAGTAATTCTATAATTTCGAGTTGAATTTTCGGAGTCAAATTATGAGTTCTTTATCTATGATTAAAATGACTCAATTCAACCTAAAACAAATGCTGGTCACTTTTGAGTCCGATTTTTGGAGTTAAGATTTTATTCAATCTATTAAAAATGCCGGTGACTTTTGAGTCCGATTTTCGGAGTCAGGATTTTACCCCATCTATGATTAAAAATGATCGATTCAACTTATTAGAAATGTTCTTCACTTTTGAATCCGATTTTCGGAGTCAAGATTTTAGCCCATCTATGATTAAAAATGATCAATTCAACCTATTAGAAATGATGGTCACTTTTGAGTCCGATTTTCGGAGTACCATAGAAAAAGTACTTAGCCCATCTATGATTAAAATTCAACCTATTAGAAATGCTGGTCATCTGTGAGTCCGATTTTCGGAGTCAAGATTTTAGCCCATCTATGATTTAAAATGACTGATTAATTCAACCTATTAAAAATGCTGGTCACTTTTGAGTCCGATTTTCGGAGTCAAGATTCTAGCCCATCTATGATTAATCTCAACCTTAATTAGTGGTCAAATTTGAGTCCCGATTTTTGGAGGCAGGATTTTAGTCCATATATCATCAAAAAACAGTAAGGTTTACCACTTCAACATCGCCCTGCGAACAAAGGCCCTTCCATAGGAAGATGGAAGGGCCTCTGCTCCGGCGCAGGGTACTTCAACACCAAATGACCATAAAAATTTCACGTCGTTTCTTTCAACACCAAATGATCATGGAAATTTCCAACGTCACATTTTTAGAAAAAGTGCAAAATTTCTCAGAAAGGGAGCTATGAAAAAAGGTTATAATTTCGCAAACAAGCTCTTTTTAGTGCAGTTACAGTAGGGAAGACTGTCCTGTAGAATGCCGGTCTTCAAACCCATTTATAGAAACGAATGCTGTGCACGAACTATTTTAAAATGGTTATTTTTTTCGTACAAGTTCTTTCATTGTGCGTTCAAGGACCTCAAGGTCGACAAAGCGGCATTACAATACTTTTCCTAGAAGCTCGAATCTCGCTACGGTTGCTATCACCGCCACGAAGCCGGCAAAAGACGAGAATTGAACGACTGAAAAATCAACCAAAATGTTGAACAGAGAATTATATTCAAGATCAATCTCCTAACTTTTAAATGCATGCCTCGATAACTCCGCACCCTCTACCTTCAAGAACTTGTCAACATCTATAAACCTGTGAGAACTCTGCGCTCCACCGCTGATGGACGGAAACTGAAAAGCTGTCCCTTACTCACTTAAAAACTATGGCTTTAGATCTTTTTCAGTCTCTTCACCTTTACTTTGGAACAATCTGCCACATTTTGTTCGCTTTTCAGAAACTATATCAATTTTTAAATCAAGGCTTAAGACATTTCGTTTTAGAAAATATTTTTATTAATAGTGTTCTTTTTGGCATTTGTAAAGCGCTTAGCCTCACAATAAGTGCTATATAAATACGTATTTATTTATTATTATTATTATTATTATTATTATTATTATTACAAGTGAAACCGGAAATAACAATATATAATTATATATCCCATAAAAAGGTAGATATAAGGCAAAGAAACAAAATGATGGTCGAAAAGAGTAACTTTTAATGCCATATATTACGGCGAGACATGACTAACCTTCTTCAGGGGCAACACTGAAGCAAAGTAAAAATGGAGAAAACGGTTACAATACAGAAATAGAAATAAAAGACGTGTACTGAAGCGGCTACAAAAAAAGTGGCATTCCCAAGGTGGCATTCCCAAGGTGGTAAGAACAATGATAAGTTGTGATGAATTTGCAATTTTGTTAGACTCTGCAACAAAGTTAAGACATAAGTAGATACTGCTACGTAAGGGGTAGAACCAGAAGAAAAAAGTACAATCAGTTGAAGGTTCAGAACGCCTGCCCCACCCATTCATGCACTACTGACTTATTATTTAGACCTTGTAGACATTGTTTCTCTCACTTAACTTCTCATGGTTTTGAAAGTTATTTGTTGTTGAGCCAGCAAACCAGAGCTTACTAATAAATGTAAAAAAAATGGTTGTATTGAAATTTGGGGGTTAAATGTTGTACAGACGGAAGATTGTATTCATATTTTTGTGGATATTTATTATGAGTGGGCTTGGATCGAGGCAAGTGTATTTGTACTTCTTTGGGAAAATAGTTGACAATTTTTCTTTATTATTTTTACCTTTTTTAGTTTTTGCATATTAATTAATTTATACCAGAAATCACAAGTGTTAGTTGAGAGAGAGAGAGAGAGAGAGAGAGAGAGAGAGAGAGAGAGAGAGAGAGAGAGAGAGAGAGAGAGAGAGAGAGAGAGAGAGAGAGAGAGAGAGAGAGAGAGAGAGATGCTCTGAAAACACACCTATGCGCTCTTGTTCTGACAGTTTTTTTAGTTCACGATAAGCCAAAAATTAAATGTTTTGCAATTTTTTCTTTGGTTAAAATTACGAAGGAAGACATTGCCCGCTATGTTTGTCATCGAATCGTAGATTCTCCACACCTCGCGATTCACACGTCATTTTGTTTAACCAATCACAGAAAGTGAATCGACCTTCTGAAACGAAGCGACGGTTTGCTTGCGACAGCGCTGAAGCTGTGGTGAAAGTGGTATTTGCGGCCAAGTTTAACAAAGTAATGGGAAATTTCTAGTCCGAAGCTTAACTACATTCAAAACGGTGAAATGATTTTGAAATTTGTTCATCCTGTCTCATAAAACCTTAGACCAAGTCAGTGGATTAACGAGCACATGAACGCTTTGCGATACCTCGTTTGACTGTCTCGTTCCGCCACTTCGACTAGGTCACCTGAAGATGTGTTAGACTGTGAAAAGATTTGTGTGGTGAAAGAGCTGTGGTGAAAAGCTGGAAAAGGTCGCCAAAATGAGAGATTTGCCGTCAAATTCAACTAAGTAATGGAAAATTTCTAGTCCGAAGCATAAAACTTTAGATCAAGTCAGTGGATTAACGACGTCCACGTCAACGCTGTGCGATACCTCGTTCGAGTCCACTCTCTATCCTCCACTTCGACTAGGTCACCTGAAGATGTGTTAGACTGTGAAAATATTTTTAACTGGCCACTCTGGGAAGAATTATATCAAGGCTTGATGGACGGCTTTTTCGGATGTATCTAAAGCGTTGTGAAAGGGATTGTATTCGCGCCGCGACTGCATTCGACAACACATAAATTTTCCCGCTGTGCTTTGAGCATGACTAAAGACGAAGGATGTGCGATTTACGCAGTGGCCCGATGTAGCCTTTTCGACGATTGGAGCAGGTATTTACCGTTGACCTTTTATTTAGTCGTTTTCTTCAAAAGACTTACGGTCAACCCATAAGCCAGATAAGCGTTGTCTTTGTTTATGTGCCCAACTTTTGTATGGCTCGGCAAGAAGTTAAGCCTACTCTCAAATTTGGTTTTCAAGTTTATCGTCAGTTTGTTTGTGAAGAAGGTTTTCAGGATTTCTGTGTTGGACCCATTCTTATAGCAAATTACATTTTAATTTCCCCTCAATTTAAAAAATAGATTCAAATGAAATTTACCGTAAGCTTAAGCTTATAATTTAAACATTGTTGTAAAAAGGTTTTTCCTCAGACTACCATTGTAAATAGGTGCCACAAACCAGAAGCGTAACACTTTGTAAAACTGCCAAATCTATTAAAACAATTATTTGCTAATCTTTCTTTGTTTGTTTTTTCGACTGGTTCTTGGTCGGTATTGACATAAACTTAAGTACTTGACGTCTTCAGAGTTATTAAGCTTAGGTACTTTCCGCGTTTAGCGCGCACGTACACGAACTCGCACAAACAGCTTTATAAAATTGAATTAAATTATGTGAACCCCCATGCATTACAACCTCTGTGAAAACGTTTTTTGCAGTACAGTAATTTTTCAGATACAACAAAATGTTTCGCCACTCAAATTAAACTTATGTGTCGGAATCGTGTGATTCATTAGGGTTATCCATTTGAAAGCACGAACTGTTCCAGTATTTCTTTATGCGCAACTATTTTTCTTAGGCCAATACTTTGAATAATGGCTTTATTGTACACTTTGTTATAATTGTAATAGGGAATTTAGTTCATGGAAAGTATAAAATAAAGTTTTGATGTCTGTGCGAATGAAGGTAACGTTTTAAGTTCCGGTTGAAAATAAAGTAATCATTTATTCCGTCACTGTTTAAGATACGTTTTTAACCTTCAAATATCGTATTTAGTAAAATTACTGAGCTTGCATCGGTTGCCTTAAGCAACTTAAATTGTTTCATTTAATGTTAGCATTTAATTTGATTTCATTCGCATTGCTGCAACTTCTAGTTTAAGTTGTATAATTTCAAGAATTAAACAACACTTTTTAGGTGAGAAGTGCATTTAAGTGTACCACAAACGCGCTTTTTTTTGTTTTCGTTTTGTTTTTTAACAAACAGCAACAACTATCTGTATCAACTTACCTTCTCAAGTATACATTGTCCCTGAGCAGACAGCAGCCATAAAAAAAATAATTAAAAAAGTCGTCAAAAGTTCCGTTTAAAGAAAATGCAAGTCCAGTCCGTTGTTCAGTCCTTGGAATTTTTTTTTCTAGCTAACCTTTTGTGGCGCGGCGTCGCAGTGAACAAAAAGCGCGCGAAAGTATAGCCTCGTTTTCGTTCTTTCCTCCAGGCCCTCTCCTCTGAAAAAAATCTTAAACATCGATCCTCGCCAAAAGCAATTGAAATTTGAAGAAACTGACAACGCCATCATAAAGAGCATACTCTCAAGCCTTAGGCAAAATTTTCTTTTATTCCTACCTCAAATGGTCGTTGAGCAGGAAGCTGACAAACTTTTCAGTTAGATTTTCTACTGTCGCACTTTTTTAGGAAAAAGTAATCATGGCCATTTTTTAAAACAGTATTTATTAAACTACAACTTCGCTTAAAAATATTCTTGGAGAAAGGTTCTAGTAAACTTTTAGAGCGAATATTAAACTTCGGTCCGTTCTGGTCACGTGACCGATGACGTCACAGCATTAAAAATGACAAAAATGTATATTTCATAAAAATATCTACCAATATCCAAATTTTTGTTTCCTCGCGTTTAATGCAACGCGAGATAGCACTTGTACCCAGTCTCCCACTTTTTGAAAATTGTATATACCTCCCTTAATATTTATATTTTGTTCGGTACCCGGGCAGTCCGAAATGGCTCACACCATTGTCTTTCAAACCACGTTGACTACTTTTTCAACAACAAAATAATTTCGTCACAGTTAGCAAAAACGCACTTGTGAGCAAAGTCACGTGACCAATGACGTCATCGCCCTTAGTCTTGTACAATAATTAGTTTATGGTAAGACTTATTTCCAGACAACGTGGGGGTCTTGCTGCCCTCAAACTGACCAAGTTTACCCCTCACGGAATGAATGCGATGCGTCAAAAGACAGAAATTAGAGACATGCGCAGTACGGACACGGGTAATGGCCGGTCAGGTCAACAAGAATGCTATTGGGACATTGTTGTTTAATATCTTTTTAAAACGCGAAGTTTCAGCCACCGTCAAAAGCAAGGTTAAAGAATGGTACATGATCAAAATATCTACCGTTTTCTATTTCGATTTTTTCCCCCGAAGTTTATACAGTGCCTATTTTATTTACTTGAATGCGCACTGTTCGGTGCGTTGCTGGTGAAAAAATATTTCGCGACGGTGAAGTTTAAGATCAGTCATTCAGTTTGTCAGTGGGTCAACTTTAGGAGTCCTGGGTTGTGTCCCTGTGAAGCTATTTCATTATTCTTCACGCGCGCTCGAAGTCGTCAAGAATCGTCTCACGCTGGGTTGGAGAGCTGTTCGAATTGAGGGAAGGCAACTGAAGAGTGCAGGCAAGGTACGGAAAGAGTTTTTCAAACCTTGATGACGTACTCAACACTAATAATACAGTACAAAATACTTAAACCTAACACTTATGAAATTGTTGTAATGGTAAACCCAATAAAAATCGGAAACCAGTGAGCCTTGAGCATTGTATATAGAATTTAGTTTTATGAACCAAATCGGTCACCGAGGTTCTACATTTTGTACTTTGGCAAAACAATGTGGCAATTTCGATTCATCAACTACTTACAGCAACCAGCTCTTCATGGCTTATCAGAGTATATCATTACTGTTATTGTCATGCTCATAGACAATTAAACTCAAAGAATGAAAAGCTTAAGATTATGTAATTTCACTATCCTTTATTTGTTTGTTGTTGTTTTTTAAATTTTAATTTTGTTTGTTGTTTTTTTAATGCCAGCCCAATACTTCAGCAAGCTAAGGGGATCTCTGAAACCTCGTTCGTCCTCTGTGGACCTAACTAATGTTGTGTTTTTTAGAACACAATAATTATTACTGTCTTTGTTTTAGGACAGTCAATGTACAGGACTAAATTATGTTTGATGCTTTAGCAGGTTAAATAATGCACATCTCATCGGCTTCCCCATGGGTCAACCCCCAGGCCTACCAGGGAGATATGTAGAGGAATGCAAGGAGATGGATGGGATTCTTTGCCCGAGGGTAGGGATAAATCTTGACATTGCTTTATGATCAAAGATTAGGGGGTTGGGAAATTCTTAAGTTTGAAAAGGATGTTACAGGGATTTTCAACTGAAAGACAGCTCACCCAGGGGACTTTGTCTTGAGAGATTCCCCGAGCCCCCGGGGAAATTCCTGAAGTTTGCACGACTGATTTTACAATCCCCCTGGTTAGCCCGGGGGTCGACCCCACAGGGAAACCAATGACATGTGCATAAATCTACCATCCTGCACCTTAAAAAATACATACTGTTCATTAACTGTCAAGCATTTAATTCTTAATACTGGTAACACCAAGTAAAATTGTTCCCAGTTTCTGGTACCTGCTACTATTTACAACTGACATCAACTTCACAATTAAAGCCTGAATATTTGAAAGCCGTGTCCATTTTTTTGGTTAATTTCACTTGAAATAAATAACTCTTTTTTCCTTTACTTTACATTAGGGCTAAAAATATTCCTGTCACTAAAATTACCCTTTGGGCTTTCATAATAAAGAATGATCGATACCAAACTTTTGTTAGGTGCATTTCATTCATATTACACCAAAAATTCTTCGAAAACATCACTTAAAGACAAGATCCCTGGTTTAATTAGGATAATTTATCCTCAAATATTCACTTAAACTATCAAGGGCTCATGCTACTAAGAGTAAACACAGGCTGTGTGCGATTTGCTGTATTTCAATGAAAGAAAAGTGAGTCCTTTGATGACTTGATGACAACATTTTCTCACACATCTTGATATTCAGGTTTTCTTGTAGCATGAGTCATGTGATTTCTGCCTACTGAAACTGGGACCATGGGTTCAATTTTGCTGTTTGCAAACCTTTTACACAGAATTAATTTGTCTGCCTCCCCTAAAAGAACATTCCAGTCTGACAAAGTAGTTGGGGGAAACGATCAGATTTGTAGGGGGACTACAAGTAAATAAAATACTGAAAATTAAATGTAATGCAATTGGTGCCTTTTGGTTAGATAACCAACATGCATGCTGTAAATATCTAATGCAAGCCATGAACATTACACTCCTATGATTTGCTCCATTTTTGCCATGGGCAAATGTATCCACAAGGGAATAACTGTTTAAAACGTCTTTTTGTTTGAGTTGGTTTTTCAGTTTTGTTGCAACAGATTTTGTCCCCATTAGTTTTTTGATGATGTTGTTTTCTTCAAGGACATGGTCTTCAAAAATTTGTCTTGTTTTGTAACTTGTTTTGGTACGGTCAGAGTCTCTTTCTTCAAATTACCGTTCCTTCTCCGTAGAAATACTGAAAACAAGGGAAAAAGTCACAAAAATATTATTGACATGTGGCTTTGAAAACAAATTAATTCATTTAATTTATATTTTGAAAAGTCTGAAACTTAAACTCTCAGTTCTACATTTAGATGTTGGCACTTTATTTATTGTGTTTTCATTTACACCTGTGAATGTTATTATTTTTATTACTGTCAAGAACATTGGTGTTTTTTTGTCAAGTGGAAAGGTATTTACACAGTTTTCTCAGTAAGAGTTTTGTCCACTTGAACTCAAAATCTTACACGTACCTAAGCTTAAATTTAACTAGAGAAAAGGTACGAAAAGTCGAAGAATTAAATCTAGATTGAACTCGACATAAGAAGGACGACAAAAACTTGAATATTCTCGGTACCTCGCGGTAATTTTGATCGCATAGGCTGATCCCTCAGCGGTCCGCACAAGGTCGGATACTGTGCCATTTAAAGTGTTTTTCATGTGTGTGTTTTTTACCTTCGGGTAATGTTTCTTTGAGATAACTGAATTTTTGTGTTGGCATATATCCGAAATGGTTTGTTTCTTTCAGCTCTGCTACATTATTTAGTGTCCAAAATAAAAGCAAAGTCTGGATGCACAATTCACCAGACCGAATTAACACGGGATTAACAGCTGCGAAATTATAACAAGACCTTTTACAGCGGTCAATTAAACATACTTTGCAGTAAGTTTTAAGGCGCCTCTTTCAGTATTTCTAAAGTAAAGTTTCTTCTTTTACCCCTTTTAAGGAGAATGCACTAACGTTTTTCATCCCGCTAGCTACGCGCAAAAATGTACAAAGGATTTTCCCAAGCTCCGTGGCTTTTCTTCGTGACAATTAAATATTCAACGTTTTACTCAAATGTCAACGAATGCTCGTTGTGTGGCCCAGATTAACTTAGCCTTTAACTTTAAGCTTATAAAGCCTTAAGGCATTATATCTACACTGAAAATGAATAAACAGGCCGGATGCGGGTTAGTTGTTTGACGTCAAAAACAGATCCGTTGCATTTGCGCGTGTTTACATTTTCCGTGTTTGGAAGCCCACTCAAAGCAGCCGTGATAATAAGTATGCCAATTAAAAAACTGACTTGAGTTATACATTCACCCATTTTTTTCCTTAACCAACGCTTATCTAGACTTTTTTGAAGCGTTTGGATTGTCCTTTTCAGTCCTGTGTTTTCTGCTGTTAGTCGTTTACACTCACGAGAGAGTTTGTCGATCCTCTCAATCTCGCTTGCAAACTTGAGAAAAACACTTTCTGGAGTTGCTGTTGCTGAAACCTGACCACCAACACTTGAACTGTTTTCGTTTGTTTTCTCTTCTGTTTTTATTTTCTTCGCCGGCTGATAT
This sequence comes from Pachyseris speciosa, assembly GCA_016490735.1. Classification (NCBI taxonomy): domain Eukaryota; kingdom Metazoa; phylum Cnidaria; class Anthozoa; order Scleractinia; family Pachyseridae; genus Pachyseris; species Pachyseris speciosa. Next base: position 334,213 of record JAEMWC010000023.1, read on the forward strand.
TTACTAGAAAACTGCACGCCGATAAATTTTCTTCGCCCAAATTGGCTGACATTTTTTTTCGCAACTTTCGTTGTAAACAAGTTGTAAACAATTAACGAAAGAAGCCCGCGTTTCCAGGAAACAGCAGTCTTTCAAGGTAGAGTACTCTACGCATGTCATAAAATTTCGGGGGTTATGGACATAGGAGGATGGATCCCCTTCCGTGAGGGGTAAAGTTATTTGGGATTGACGATTTTCCAGCTGCAAAGGATTCTGGGAAGGTTCTTATTATAATTATATATTGTTATTTAATTATTATCAAACAAAATGTTGACATATTTTATTCGGTGCTAGGTTGCTATCATACCTGCCAAATACATACATTACATATTTTAAAACTGACTATATATGCTCAGACCCAGTGTAAGTATCAGCCCATGAAATCAGCACTTTGTATTCATAACTGTCGCGACAGTGAGCTCGATCAGAAAATTTCACAACAGTTCCACTTACTTGACCTTTGATCAGTTATACATCTGCAGTGTACGGTCTTTGCTTAACTCTCTATGTACCGCGTAAAACGTCTCCAAACTATTGCATCGTTTTCAAACATCCTACGTTAAAACCGTTAAAACAGAGAGCTTTTCATTTGCTGAAGACTCACGCTTGAAAAGCGGTTAGTGACCTTTTTGGCGGAATATTTGGAGCCGTTATTCGGCGGTTTACCAAAGGAATGCGACAAGTAGTTGGAATGCGTCGGCGTGATTTTTCTTTGAAAAAACCGGATGTGAGACACATTTCATTTCCATATGCCATTAATCGAGATATTTTTAAAGGCTAACCCAATTAAGACGGAATCCACCAGAAGTTCGAGTAACAAGTGGACAAAAACTTTGTGCCAAGATTATTTTCATCGTATTGCAAACTTCTGTACGACTGTTTTGAATATCTTCTCAAAAAAAGATCATTTCTAGCAACACCAAACGTCGAAAACGAAGTTTGAAGTAGTGTATGAAACACTTGAAAGTACTGGTGAAACGAAACTGATGATGAAATTTTGCCTGTGTTTGGACAAGTTCTCTAAACTTCTCTCGTTCCCATGGGAAACTGTTTTCGGTGTTATTTCAGGCAATTACCTATGTATTTAGCTTTAAGAAAATGTAAAAATGACTGTGAAATACTGAAAATTATTCTGGTACCAGATTTTTGTCCACTAAAACCTGAAATTGCTCGATTTTCTAGCGCATTTCGTCTTAATTCTTCCACGCATCATAACAAAAACGACATTCGTTATAATTTACGGGCTTCGTGCCTGATGTAGAATGTAGAATGTAGAATAACGTAACGTAACTGCATGCCAACATTTCAGCCCTGGAAAAACTATCGAACAAAGTTGGATCCAACATCCAGCAATGCTGGATGAGAATGTTGAGATAGCGGCAAAACACTATCCAACATTGCTAGACGAAACAAGCTACCGGTACAAGTTGGCGCTAAATTTAATTCAAAACATGGCGCTAAAACGGAAACGAAAAGTGCTTATATAGCGTTACATGTAACTGATGTAACGTTTATGGTGCTAGAGCTGTTCGAGGAAGTAAATGACGGTGTCAAGCGAGTAAAGACCTTGGAATTGTTAAGAGAGCGAGCTGAAAAGGGTATGATCCATGCCGCTCAATTGTTATCATTGCAAGATGCACCCGCAATGATTAAGGAGATGATGAGAATGAGACTGGATCAGTTCGCAGAAAATTTAAACGCTATGGAACCGGACATCTGCAAACAGAGCACCAAAACAGTGATTTTTGATTGGATAGCAGGGCGAACGCGACTCACTTTAGGATATAACTTTGTTGGAAGAGCGGCAAAACACTACAACATTTTTCATCGAGTAGAATTGTTGAACGTAATGTTTGATCAAAAGCAAACTCTATCCAACATTTGATCGAGCAAAAATTGTTGGACGAACATCATCCAACATGGGCGGCCAAACATTCGAACAATGTTAGATCAAGCAAAGTTGGAACGTTCAATCCAACTTTGTTCGATAGTTTGGCCAGGGCTTTCCATCCATTCAGGGTACGTGACACAATATAGATCAATCTATACCTGCGGTATCCGATATCAACGTCATTATTCATTGCGATAAGAATGTTCATATTCAAATGCCAAAGGAACGCATGCTTTGAAACTGAATGGTACGGTGTACCTCGACCATCGCAGTTTAAAATAAGTTAATGTGCAAATATAAGGATGAGATCTATACACTTGTACACTGTGCCCAACTTCCGATCTTCCTACACGGATATGAGTCTCCAACAAAAAGCAGATGGACGACTACTGTCGAAGTAAGATCTCTGTGGACCGCCAATGTCTTACACCATTCAGGTAGGAATTTCAACGTAGAACTTGTTCCCACTTGCTACAATAAGAGTATGAAATATTTAAAGTGTTGGTGGGCCTTGAGGTAAGACCTCTCTGAAATTGTCGATTTGGGTAGCTCGCTTGACAAACAAATACAAGACGGTTATTTTGTCAGAGTGCGCGCCATTTTTTAACACTAGTTTCACCCTCGGATAAAATTTCAGTTGTCTGTGCGTAGCTAATGATGACCGAGAAATGGCTCAAACAGTCAACATGACTCGAAGACATCTTTTACAACCTCTTTTACAACCTTAGTCCTTTCCGAGTATTGACATTTTAACCCATAATTTCTCAAGTTTGCTTTCTTTGGCTCAATTTGCTGGCTTATAATTTCTGGGGCTCTTTCTTCGGAAAGAAGACTCAGGGCCTCCACAGACTGGACATTTACTACAATTTGTTGTCGATAACTAAAATGTTATTGACAACTGAAAAACGCGGTGTGTGAGACAAGTTGACGACAACTAAACGCTAAATTTTAAGTTGTCGACAACTAAGCAGTTTCCCTTTTCAATCTGTGGAGGCCCTCAAGCTTGAACTTAAAAGCCTTGCATTGGTTCGTAAAGCGGTCGGTATAATATGCAGACTGTGAAATACATGAAATTGACATTACCTGTATTCTTTTCGAAAAGCGTCAACCTTGAATTTATTGATTGAAAGAGTACATTCTAATTTTACGGCTGACAGATTTTACGTTACATTCGTGAGTACCAAACTTAAACCTTGCACACCTCCACGTAGGATTTTAGTCATATCCTGCAGGTGTAATGTTTTCATGGGTGTTTTGTTGTTCACACATTTACGGTAACGTGATCCGTATTAGCAAATATTGCTGTATAAGATACGTTCCCTCAAGCAATTTCCCCGAAGCCATCTTTTTTAAAAGTCCCTGAAGAAGTCTGTAATGATCGGACGAAACCGGCCATGCCAGAAAAATAATAAAAGTACACAGGATTTGTTGCTTCAAGTTGCTGTGTGCTTCCCGCATGTTCTGTTTTTTCTTTTTACCTTGTTCAAATACATTATATAAATACGAAGTGTTATGGTTTACAAAGTGAAACCAATGCAAAGCGTTTAAGCTTGTCTTTTCTTTTTGAACAAAGGACGCCAGAAAATATAAGCTAGCAAACTGAGCCAAAGAAAAGAAACTGTTGAGAAATGAGTTAAAATAATGTCAATTTCGCGGGAGGTGATCTGGGAAAGGCTAAAATATATCGTGTCTCTGACAAAGAGACAATTTTGGTCTCAGTCTTCATTTTATACCCAGTCTCCAGTCTGCAATCTGCATTTTATACCTGCCCTGGTCTGTATTTTATACCCAGTATGTAGTCCGGTTTCGTCTGATCCTTGCAAACTTCTTCCATCTCTTCTTCAGTTAGTTTTTGAAAGGATTGCGCAAGGGAACGTATTTTAGACCGATTGCTGACAATGTTTACCAAAAATACAGGTCATGTTCCTGTAAAGGTGTGAACAACAAAACACCCTTGCAGGATATGACTAAAATACAGTCCCGCGTGAAGGTGTGCAAGGTTCAAACGTTAAATCCGTGAGCCCGAAAAAGGTTGACGCCTTTCGAAAAGAATAATGTGAATTTCACGGGAGTCGATTACATGACACTAGTACAAGTTAAAAATTGAAAATATATCACGTATTCCTCAGTCTCCATTTTATACCCAGTTTACAGTCTGCAATAGGAATTTAATACCTGGTCTGCGTTTAATAAATATACCTAGTCTGCAGCCTGCAGTCTACATTTTATACTGCCCGATCACCTATTCTACTTTGGAGTAACTTCAGTGTCCTTCGCAGCCGTTGTTAGGTCGTCACGTAACGCTCCTCCCCACCAACGGCTGCTCGCTCGAGCTTTGCATTCCTTTCCCTCCGTTACCGAGAACCAATAAAATGCATGTAATTCTTGCAGCTGCGTCAATTATATTTCTCGTTATATTTGCCGCCAAAAACACAACAAGACGAGGACTAGGACCAGGTTTCTAGAAAATGGAAGCCTACTCCTTATTGGTCAGTTTGAAGGAAACGAATGCAAAGCTCGAGTGAACAGCCATTAGTGAGGAGGAGCGTTGCGTGAAGACCCAAATAACGGCTGAGAAAGAGACTAGAGTCACTTGTGATTGAACAGATTCACCAAAATCCAATAAAATCCTCTGAAAGCCCTCACTAATTGCAAATACCTCTTAACAGCTGCTTAACGTTATTATTTCACTTTCTTTTTCAGGCACAGAATACCGTTCTTACGAAGATTACTCCCGATGAGTACCTTAAATCGCTAAATGGTTTAATTTCATCTATGCTGTTCTGAATCGCTGATTAAAGATAACTGCAAACACACCTACTCCTGTACATGGTAATTTAAGGAAAAAACAAATAGTTCAATTCAGTTCTCAAACTGACTTTCAATGCTTTCTGAACCCAATTTTTTTTTGGCAAGCTAGAACGACAGTTTATATTAGTCAGATATTTGCCACCGGTCTAATTAATCTAAGTAATTGATTTCGTTTTCTGCTTGTTATAACTGACGTTGGAAATTTCCATGGTCAGTATCTGCTTGTTATCAGTGACGTTGGAAATGTCACTTTCTGCTTGTTGTGAATGTTATTAATGGTCACTTTTCTGTTTGCCTGTATATGGAAGGTGGAAATTGTTTGACGGTATCGCGACAGACACAATTTTAAAGGCAAGCAGCATATTTGCAGACAAACAATTTTTGTTGTAATATTGCAAAATGCTATGAAAAATATGGCAAACTATTCTCTCTGTTAGAGAAATATTACAAACCTTACTTTGAATTCGGGAAAATCCGCCTGCTTTTAGTAAATTATAAACGTTCTTTGCACAAAATCAAGATGTGAATTTGGCACAAATACTATCAAAAAGGCAAGTTTTTGTCAAAATAAAGCTACTTTAGAATACTCCGTGAGGTTTTAGAACGTGTTGTAAGTACTATTGCAGTCTTTCCAAGACAGTGTGTGGTCAGCTCGCTATGTCTGTAATTTTCAGTATCTGTCATTTTAACGACAGTATTTATTTAAGTGTGCATGCCTACCATGCTTTGCGTCAAAAGCTGGAAGAAAAATAGAATAAATTACGACGGAAAATTAGTCTCAATGAAGGGAATATGTTCCCTGCTAGCAGAGGTCTCTAGCGGCGAGAAAGGAGAGAGACCTCTGCCGGTGCCCGACAAGTTTCCTATCGCGCAAGCGCTAGCGTTCCCTTGACAACGAATGACGTATTTTTCACGTGCGACCTTACTCAGCAGACCGGTTTGCTCGTGAAATTTGCACGTTCTCAACAAACTACAATAAAAGATTCTGATGTCCGAGATGAAATTTATTCTCCTCAAACAGGATGTTACTAATACCAGGAACGAGGAACGGGGAACGGGGAACGGGAAAGGGAAAATCTGGAACGGGGAACCGGGAACCGGGAACGGGAGTCTGGGAACCAACGTACAGTGGTAATCTGCATATGCGATTTCTATGTCTTCAAGAGATGGAGAGTCACCTTCGATCTTGATAGCTTTGATTCCGGCAGTCTTTCACACGATAATATCTGGTCTTTTATGAGGGAATTCAACGGAGACACGATCAAAACTACTGGCTCGGGAGGGTAGACTTGCAAACTTGACAACTCTGCGGCTACGCGGATTGCCAGTTGGAAAATCAAAGATTTTCCGTAGCCCCTCGGAAGACACACGAATGTATCGCGTTTGTTCAAGAACGCAATAATATCTTTCTTCTGCACTGGTGTTATATCCTTCATATTGTGACTGTTGAGGGACGAAATGGCCGATTTAAAAGCTCGATCGAAGTGCATTTAGCTTTCAGTCAAAGACGCCATTACGATTGTAGTACAGTGGGCTCAGAAGTTTTCATCAGAGAATAGAAACAGAGCAAGCGCATTCCTGTTTAACGGAAACCGGTTTTCCAAAACCGGTTAGTTTCGACCAAGAATGTGGTCGGCGGCTACATGAAAGAACTCGTCGGGCACCGGCGGAGGTCTCTCTCCTTTCCCGCCGCCAGAGACCTCTGCTAGCAGGGAAGGGAATATTCTGATTAAAAAGGACACGACACAAGTACACAAACCGAATTAAGATTTTGCCCCGAAAATCGGACTCGGACGATTTTGAGCTCCGAAAAGTGGGCTCCAAAAATAATGGGATTGTGGAGTAAAAAATCGGAGTCTCAGAAGATTTTGGACTCAGAAAACCGGACTCAAAAAATTCTGGGTTAGTGGAATAACAAATCGACACAGGATTTTGAGCTCCGAAAATCGGACTCAAAAAATTCTGGGTTAGTGGAGTAAAAAATTGGACTCTTAAGATTTTGATCTCCGAAAATCGGACTCAAGAAATTCTGCGTTAGTGGAGTAAATAATCGGACTCAGAAACTTTTGAACTCCGAAAATCGGACTCATCAAATTCTGGGTTAGTGGAGTAAAAAGTTTTATGTCCGAAAATCGGGTTCATGATTCATAGTAAACGGGTTCCACTGAAACTTACCAGATTCGTGGGACAAAAATCATGTCTCCGAAAATCGGATCCAAAACAGAATACAATTCATTTAAAATTCAAACTTTACCTCGGATTTCAATTCTCATCCTACAGAAATTCATAAAGAGGACCTAATTCAAATTTGAAGAAAATATATCCCTATGAAATATCGATATTTACACTAGTCTTAACATAAAAAATTGCAGAAACGAAAAACATTGTGATTTTAGTTTAGAAAAGGCAAAATTACTTTGGAATGCCTTTTTGTTGTTACTTTCCTATGAGATATTTGTTAGTCTTGCGATATTTTGGATTCTTGCTAAAAAAGATTTTGTCGTTGCAGACAAACTCCTTGTTACTTTTGCGATTTTTGCGACATTCGTGGCTTTTCCAGGCCCCCTTTGCCTTTGTTACTTTGTCGTTACTTTCCTATGCGATGTTTGTTTGTCTACACTATGCTGGATAGCATTTTACGCCGTTGTGAAAAATACTCCGGCCTGGTGTGAACAGAAGTGGCCCAAAACCGCCGCCACTCCTCGTTGTTGATTTCCGTTTCGGTTCGATTCTTTGTTCACACTACTCCAGAAAGTGTCACGCAAACCAATTCGATATGTGACGATTCAACTTTCAAGACCGCAGCGGCCCAGCATCGCTCCGCGCAAAAATCGTGCCGAAATCATCGTTTTGAATGTGAACAAAAGCCTTATGCGATGTGGTTTTCGTGCCGGCACAAGAACTATCCGGTATGGTTAAAGTAGGGTTAAAGTGGCTATTCACATAAGACTTCATCCTAACAACATTAACAGGGACAGTGGAGTTGAAATTCCTGAAGCGTGGATGCCCACGATCAAACAACACAATAGCCGATCAGTACCAAAGCGGACCGCTGAGGGACAATTTCCTGTCTGAACGACAAGGATCGAAATCCTCCAATCAACAACAGCCTAAGCGAGGATCAGCCACGGTGCTTCTTATACTCACACGCAGCCAGTCGACCCCATCGCCTGATGAAGACCAGCAGTATAGCGGTCGAAACGTCGCGATCCACATCTTTGTGACTCAATCGTGAGACAAAAGATTAACTCAGCTATCATAATTATTTGTGATAGCAATATTTAGCAATTATAGGTAAATATCACCACTTTCACCGACCCAGAGGTGAATAATTGAAGGGTGTTCCGCAAAAGGGGCGTGAACAACACACGGTTTTCAACTTTGAAGTTAAGCTATCTTTTTTGGTAAGAAAAGTATGTCGGAATGCCTTTTCCAGCTCAATCGCCTTGGAAAAATCTAACTTTGCAAGCCCGTACGGCAACGAATTCCCTGATATCAATGTGATCCTGTTTCTTGACATCGGTCGTCGTTCTTTGACACAAAAATTAGTCACTTTCTAGCTTTATCCGCCACGGTTTTGAACTTTGAAGTTGAGCTTTCTTCTTTGGTAAGAAAAATATGGCGAGGTGCCTTTTCCAGCCGCCGGAATCGCCTTCAAAAAATCTAACTTTGCAAGCCCGTACAGCAACGAATTCCCTGGTATCAATCAGAAATATTGTTCCAAAACTATGTAGCTCACGTCCATGGAACTGTTTTACATCACAGTTTCGGTCCACCACGGTAATCAGCATTGAAGATGGACTTTTCTCAAATCTACTTGGATGAAGGTAAGTATTCATAGAAGCGCCATGAGTGCTGTGAACGTTTCGCAAGTTCCAAGTTTTCGCAAGTTCGAAGTACCGCCGGCCATTTTGTTATATCATTTTTCGCTTTCCCAGGCTTTTTACGGATAGAAATCCTCGGTAAAAGACTGAGAATGACAACAAATCCTTGCGGCGAGATAGCGGGAAAATTAAACAAGAGGAAATCAAATTATCAATTCGCAGTGATCGTTCGAAGTACAGAACACTTTCATACGCCAAGAATGTCCGAGATTTTACCTAAACAGCCAAAAGTCGATTTATTTATTAGTGGAAATTTTTTAGATAACAAACTTTCTTTATTATCTTTATTCTTCGCTGTTGCAGGCAACCGTAGATTACAGGGCCGCCATCTTTTTTTTTTAATTTTGAACCGCCTGCGAGTTTCTATAGCAACGATCATCCAATAGCATCTCGCCGAGGAAAGAAAGTAATTGACATTTCTCTAGACTGCTCCTAAGTGACTTAGCTATAGGGTAATAACTTACACGCAGAAGTAGCGGCTGATTTTCGAACATGTCTACTTTGGCCCTTTTGATGCTAATCTCCTTCGCAGCGGTTCTTTGGTGGTGTCACGGAAGAAAGGGAGTTGCGTGACATCCCAAAAACCGGCTGCGAGGGAGACTGCGAGCATCCCAGCGGCCAAAGTAAACATGTTCGAAAATCAGCCGCTACTTCTGCGTGTAAGTTATTACCCTATAGCTAAATTCTTATGACCTAAAATATCAGTTTCGGTGGAAAGGATAGGCAAAATAGAAGGCCTTACTTCAGCGAGAAGATCGATAAACAAGTGTGGTTATATTGAGGACAAAACAGAAGTGACATGTCTAACGTTCAAATCACCTCAAGTTAGAACTAAAGTTTATTAAGAACTTAAGTTCTTAATAAAAGCATATAGATAATTGAAATTAAACTCATTCATTTGTATCTTGGTGCTTTTTGGGCTTGTACTACAACAATTACTGTTTATTTTGAACTTAACAGAATAATAATTACCACGCGACGTCCCTGACTTCGTGATCGTTAACTTTCGGCTGTTTTCCCAAATTGTTTCAGAATATTCAACAGAAAACCTCGCTTTATTAGCTTTTCAACGAGAAAGGCTTATTTTGATATGATTTTTTTTTTTCAATGCCAAGTTTATTCTATGAGATGTAAATAATTTTCGTGCGACTTTCTTCGCTTTAATTACATTTGTTTCGCTTTGTTTACATTCCACGTTCCGTCGCGCGCGGGGTCCAAAGTCCTCCAGTTAAATATTCTAGTACGCGCCAGCGTTTAAATTTGCAGAGCTGAAACTTCAGTTCTTATGAATAAAGTGATCGTTCTTTCATGTGGTGTAACTGAGGTTTCAATTTGGATTATACCAGGATCGATGTTGGGCGGCTAAAGTTGAGCGATATTTTCACATTCAAAACAACATACAAAGATGGGGTAAGCAACGAAGGTTAAAAACTATACTATAAAGCAATTTTGCTTAAACCTTTTACACAATCTTGAAGCTTTGGAAGTCTTCTAATTCTGTGAGGAAGATGAAGTCAATACGAGCTTTTGTGCGCCGGTACTGTTTCTTTGAAATTGTTTGAAATTCAGACCAATTTCATGAATAAAAATTTGTGAATTTTCGAACAAAATTCTCCAAATGTAGAGCGCTTTGGGATTTTTTAGTATCATTTCTTGAAATAACGTCCCTAAAGGGTTGTTTGGGTGGTAACCTAGTATTAGCCAAAATTCGATTTTTCGAAACTGCTTTGAGATTCTCGATATATTCTGACATTGGCTCTTAAAACGTAAAAGGTGAATCGGCAAACACTATTTTAAACTCGTTGTTAAGGCAACAGTTCTTTACAATAAAACTTCCATAATAGGTTTCCACGTGTAACCAGAAGCGCCGATAAAAATGCAGTTTTTTTTAATAAGAGTGCTAATTTTTAGCGCCTTTCATTAGTCATTTACCGAAGGTCGGAGGGCAAGCAAAAGCTGCGATCAGTGATTTTTGACTTACTTAAAAGGTGAGTCATGTCGTTTCAAAGCATTTCAAAAGCTCTTTTTTAATCTCATTGGTGAAGCAACAATAAACCTTGTTAGCTTGTAGATTTTGTTTTTCCAATGTAGACCACGTGATGTTACCCTAGGGAACTGTTTCTTTGAAATTTTGCCTTATCCACATCCATATGTACGCATCATTTATAAAAAGACAAAAGGCAAACCCTTGGGAAGATCACATGGTCCTCATTGGGAAAACAAAATCTACAAGCTAAAAAGGTCTCTTCTCTCGTTTTCTTTCTTCACACCTAAGCTATGGAATACACTGCCTAACTCTATCCGTATGAGTGCATTTACAGATTTTAAGAGCGAAATCCAGGGCCGTATCTTTGTGTAATCGCTTTCGCTTATTTTCACTTTTCCTGTTTAAATTTCTAATGATATGTAATATATATTTGTAAATACTGTGTATTTTAGTTGTTTCGTATAGATATATATAATACTTTCCTTTTATGTTTTCTCGAAGATATTAACTCTTGCAAGCTACACTGAAATTCGAGAGAAAATAAAGTTTATGTATGTATGTCGCATTGTATTTGTATATATGCGTATACGAGATTGAGGAGGTCGAAAGGTTGAGCGGTTCGGACGTTCCCTCCGACCATCGATGTTTTGAGAGGCTTTGCTGTAGTTGTCTATTCTGTCCTTAGACAATAAGTTTTCCATACTATCGATCCGGTAGTACAAGACTAGTTACTCGGGATACCGTAAGTATACCGAGTTATAAAATGTGTTAGATTTCAGTCCTTTTTTTCCTGTGCAGCAAAATGCACAATACAATTACGTTCCGGTGTTTTGATTGGCCAATGCACGATAGCAGGCACGTGGCGGTGGGTTCATTGGTTAAAGCAAACCACATCGTCCAAAGGTCAAAAGGCTAACATCACGCGACGGTTGTTTTGAAGTTATGCAATTTCATCGTGTTTGAGTTGTGAAGCTAGATATTTTAATACAGCACAGTCTGTCCCCGTGAAAAGGTTTGCCGAGTCGTAAGAAAAAGTTGGAAGCCTCGAACATGTAGTGCTTATCGGCTAATCGATATCACAAGTCGAATTCGAATGCTGTGACAGTTCTATATTTAGAAAAATTGCAGATTTGCACATAGTTGTTTTCGTAATATAATACGATACCTTCCATTTAATACGTGACCGCAAGTGAACACTCAAGGTTAAACAATCCACTTCGACCGCCGGAACAAATTTTCCTGCACACATCTTTGTAAAGTTGTTAAGCTAGATTTTAATACAGTACAGACTGTCCGCGTGAAAAGGTTTGCCGAATTTAAGACAAGGTTGGAATTAAGCCTCGCACGTGCTGTGAGTATAAACGTTGAGACAGTTCTATATTTAGAAAATCGCAAAGTTGTTTTGATGTAATATCACAACTCGATCGATGTGACAGTTCTATATTTAGAGACAAGTTTGCGAATTTTTGGTTTTCACGTGACGTCAGAATAAAACTAAAATTAAACATTTAGATTTTTTACCTTCATCAGGTAAATGACATTTTAAGGATATATCTGCTGGCCTGTTTTCAGCCAAGTAACAGTTTTTGTTTTGAAAATGGAGCAGTTTGAATTTCGAGTTCTTTTTACAATGCGTGACATCTGGATTGTTTCTGAGAAACATGTCACATACACGGAAACGATTCTCCTTGTGTTTTCGAGTTTTGAATATCCAATATGTTAAGAGAAGTGTCTATGCGAATGTTTTCAAGCTTAGCAGAGAGAAAAAATGTTTTGAGAGAGCCAAAGTCAACTCCAGATGTTGCCACTTAATTTAGAAGTAAACAACGAAAGCTGACAAGGAATATGGATGGCAACTCTCAAAACAGTTTAACGAGCTTTGCTCGTACGTGAACAAAAAGGCCTTATGTGAACCCAGAAGCAAACCACTTGTCGGATGGTCAGTTTCGAGAATCAGAAAGCGTGCGTCCGGCTTCTGCTTCTGCTCATAGAGCGTCTGGTTAGCTTTTAGGAAATTGTAAACAAAATTTCAACAGGTGTCTAACGACATATTACTGGGCTTTAAAGTGTCTATATCGTCTTCTGTTTGTTTTTTTGTTTGTTTGTTTGTTTGTGGTTCTGGTATATACATAAGTAGTAGATAGCTGTTCAGAAACGTTTTTTTTCGAATTCCGCAGTGGTTTTGTCCTGAAATCGTCGTTCAAATTTCCCGCTTGAGCCACGCCCATCAAACTTGACCGAGCTAGTAAGGGGCGTGAGTCTATCCCTGATCTGACGTCACAAACTGATTTTCCCCTCATTAAGTCTTTGTAAACATGCATGCAAAGCAGTTTGTGACGTCAAATCAGGAATATACCCATGACCTTTACCAGCTCGGTCAAGTTTGATGGGCGTGGCTCAAGCGGGAAATTTGAACGACAATTCCAGGGTAAAAAGACGGCGGAATTCGAAAAAACCTTTTTGGACAGCTATCTACTTCTTATGTACATATCAGAACCACCAAAAACCAGAAGACGATATAGACACTCTAAGAAATCATGTGACAATTATTTCATCAAAGGATCTGGAAAACAGCAGAAAATATATAAACTTAAGGAAAACGACAATATTCGGGAGTTTGAAAAGTGTGTTTCTACAGTAAGCAGTAAGTGTTATCGTCTTCAGATGAAATTACGAATCACAAAGTTCGATTTAAAATATGTGCATGCTATGCTGATGAATACAGGTGATCAAAGCAGAAATATTTAGAGTGCGTGATTACAAAGAAAGTTTTAACCTGATGGTTTAAATTATGTTGTTCCCATTGCGTGAGAAGGGCCTCGTTACTTTTATCTTGCTTTGGCATGATCGAGAATAGTGAAACAATCCGTTGAACATAAACTATTAAATTGTTAAGAAGTTCTTTAAATGTTTGAAAACGTGAGAAGCGCTATGCATGGCTGAATAATGATTTAATTTAAGCTCGTGTTTTCCCCTTGGGTTGAGTTGGTTAGATCTCCAGCAACAAGACATGCTAATTTGTCGAGAATCAAATGAATAATAAAATAAAATCCGATAAACCTATTAACCCTTTAAGTCCCAGTCGTACGATTATGTGCGACAGACAGGCCTACCACTTTCAAGATTACCCTCGCTCTCAAATTTAGAGACCTGATTGTTATGGCCTGTTTATAGTGTCAACCAGAAAACTATTTTAGGCTTTAAGAGCCAATACACTGAGAATAAGCTTTTTTATCTTTGTCAACGCTTAAGTTGTAAGCCGATTTTGCTATTTAACACGGAAAAATGGTGAACCGTTGTGATCTGATGGTCGCGCGTTCAAGCCCCGTCGCCGGTGTAAAAAAAATATGTTTACTAATCTTATGTCGTAGAAAGTTCATCTATGCGATCGTATTACGCTGTTGTTCAAAGCGTTTTACTGAAAGATTAGAAGTTTTCCCGAGAAACTGCCATCTGCTGTTCTTTCGGGTTAAATTCGAGACCGTTACGCCTGGCAGACGATCGCAGATCGCAGCACAGGGCACCCAAACAATCTGTTTGTGTAACCCTTTGTTATTTTATAGTAATGTATGGATTTACCGTATTTTTCATACTCTAGCAACGAATCGCTAAATATATGTATTGAACAACGCTAAATAAAAGTTAAATTGCCTTACCTGTGGTGTACTGTCGTCCTTTTGCCTCACTGAGTGATATTTAAGCGATTTTGTTGGGTTTAGTCCCGACTGTGCCTCACAAGAAACGGAAAGGGTGGAAAGAGATGTGAACAGCCCAGCACTGAGCCAGCACCGAGGCGGTTTTTCCCCAGAAAATCGCATCGCTCAGCTTTCAAACCAAGCAACACCACCACCTTACGTATTTTGAATCGGCTATTGTTAAACGGCGTAGGTAGGTAGGTAGGTAGGTTGCCCTTATTTATACAAGATGTCCAATCAGAAACAGGCAATTAGCGGGACGGTTTATAGCTGGCACATGAAGATCTTGCTGCGCATTATATTTCGATCGCTTTGAAGAAGAAGTGGATTTTGTTTTCCTTCGAATGCTAGCTCGGGACCGCTTGGGCGGGTTTTCGATCGAGAGACACGACAAGAAGCATGAATCTTTCGGCCTTTATGCTGCGTGGTTTGAAAGCTGAGCGATGCGATTTTCTGGGGAAAAATCGCCTCGGCGTTGGCTCGGTGTGCTGGGCTGTTGAAACCTCTTTCCACTCTTTCCGTTTCTTATGAGGCACATTCAGCGGCGAAGTTAAGACCCGACAAAATCGCTTCAATATCACTACTGAAGCAAAAGGACGACAGTACACCACAGGTAAGGCAAATGAATTTAACTTTTATTTAGCGTTGTCCAATACATATATTTATAGCGATTCGTCGCTAGAACATGAATTTGAGATCAAGTTACTCAGGATGTTGTGGTATCAGTGTTGACCAATCAGAACACCGGATTAATTCCGTGATTGACATATAATTAATTCAGACCAAAGGCGATTTTTTCGTCCCAAAACGGGACGAAGATACAAAAGAAACAATGGCATTGCTGCAGGTGCTCCCTCCCGAGCGCTTTGTTGCTTGTTGGAAAACTTTGGATTTGTCACTCATTTGTTATTCTCGCGGGATGGTGAGAAAATTTTCAGAATGCTTGCTCATTTTATGAATCTTTTTTATTTTCGAGAAAAGTGGAATTTAGTCTTGTGCAGTTGATTGTTTTTTGGTTTCCTCACCTTTCCGAGGGAATGACAAATGAACGACAAATCAGCGGGGGCAGTTTTAGTGTGAATTATTTCTAGCACGTCTAGTAGTTTTTGTTGAAATTCTGGATTTTGCCGCAGCTGGTTTTCAACTCAAGATAAAAAGGAGCTCGTCACTTAAAATGGGAACCACCTAATCAACACCATCAATTGTATCATATTAATTTAAAACTTTCCTCGTTATGCAATGATACAAGAGTTGTCTTTTTGAAGAGAATGGACGACACTGAGCAACAGAGCAGAGGAAATGGTCGAGAAGGTCAAGGAGATTTCGTTGTTCCAAAGCATTTCAACTTTTCTACTGATGTCATCGACTACTGGGCAAGAATAAAGAAGGTAAGCAAACTTTCCGTTCATTAATCCATCTACTGATTTAAATTTTCAGTTTGGAAAGACAGAGACAGACACAAACACAGAAGGAGCGGGGCAGGGAGACAGACAACTGCGTCTCGCCAGAGAGCGTTGATGTCGTAAGACAGGGCTATGTAAAGTGTTAGCAGAATTGAAGACACATAACTAAGATTTTGGCAGTGTTGTAGGAGATCCTCTTTATCTGTTTATGTCTCTAGCCTCCCTATCGTGGCAGTGGTAACTGTTTCGGTGTGATTTCATTAATAGTTTGCGCACAGGTGACCCACTTGACGAAGCGTCTCGCGCCGGCCTGAGTGGCACCACAAAATAACTGAAGCACCTGGTTACCATTCATTCGAAGAACTTCGCAACAGTTTGATTTAACGTTTCATGGCCACTGCATATTTCGTCCTATTAGTGATTAAAACTAAAGCCAACAATGTTTTTCTTGACGTTAAAGGATCTGGCGTCCTTGAGGCCAACGTACAAGTTGGATACTTTGTTTTATACATACCATAGAAAATACAGCAATCAGGATACAAAAGCGTTGTATCAGTATTCCATCGACCTTCCAAGTACAATCAACGATCATATCATCAGCAAACTTCCATCATGCATTTATGCTGGCCTTGGGCCACTGTATTTTCTATGGCATGGTATGAAATAGTTATGCAACCCTTTCTCGTGGTATACCGTGGAATATCTCACGAGTCACTTGTATTTTCTTGGTATACACACGAGCCTCGTGTGTATACCGAGAAAATACAAGTGACTCGTAGGTGTTCAAACGCACCTATCATGTTGGGCCCAGCAATGAAGGCCGGCTGTTGGCCAACAATAGGGAGCTTAAGCAACGAGGACGGGAACGGCAACGAGAAGGTCACAAAACAATAGGTTTAATGAGTAAACACAATCACCCTTCGCGTGCGTTTTAACATTTCTTTGCCCTTCTTTGCAAAACAACAACGTGAAATGACCAAGTTTGATGTTTTCGCGAGAACGTGATCCCTTGACGGCAAATTTTCTTTATTTTTCCTGATTTCAGTTGACGCCGGTTCCCTCGTAGTTGCTTGAGCTCTTAAGGTGCCGAGCGCTCTCATGGGACTCACTTCTTTTACCATATCATTCTCGTGTTTGTGTGCTTATCTTGCATAGGGAGGTCAACGGAGCACTGAAACTCCCGCTCTGTGGTGGATTGATGGTGCTGGAAAAGAAGTGAAGTGGACTTTTCAGATGTTTCGTTGAATTCAAAAAGGCATGGGAGATTACCTTACATGCTTCATTTAAAGTAAAGTGAATTCTTGCTATTGCAAAATAATGGAGAGTGCGAGAAACAGGCAAGGGTGATAAAGACGTACGATATTTTGGTTTAGTTTAGTTATTTCCTGAAAGTTTAGTTGCATGTGGCAATGCATTTCAATTAACTGTGCAAATATGCTAAGAATTCGAAATAAATAACAAAAATATAGTAAAGTTAAACAAACATGAAGCAAATTAATAAATAAATAAATCGGTAAAAATGTGTAGTTTTAGACTCCACATTCCAAGGAGTTCCTCATGGGAGATTTTATGTTTCTGAACCAAAACCGTTATGAAAAACCAGGATTTGCTTTGATGAACTGTAATTTCAAAGGTAACCATTTTTATTATGATCACTGGGGGACACAATTGTCATTTAAGTCACGAAAGTAAACCTGCTAGTGGAAATTTTGGAGACAACTTTTTCAAATATCGTTTTAGAGGCCATATGGCAAGATTGGAAAACTGGAAAAGGCTGTTTTTAAGTAATTTGCACCCTAAGTTTTCTTTCTAAATAGCCCTTCAATGGGTGATTGTACTCTTTTCTTGTTTCAGAGCTGCGAATGTGCTGACCAAAGATGCTGGAATAACGAGGGGGAACCGTGTTGTTGTTATATTTACCAAGATTACCGGAATATTGGCTGATGTGCGTCGCCTGCTTAAGAACAGGTATAACAGGCTTTTGGCTTATCCAGGAAGTCACTTTGCTATATTAAGTGGAATTAGTATATACCACACAAGTGAATAGTGTTTTTCGCGAGCTCTGATTGGTTAACTCGGAGGTGATTAGCAAAGTACTGTTCACCTCAGAACAGCCGACGAGCGAGATTTTATAATTTCCGACCGCTTGTCGGTATATTGTCGCACATCAAGTAATGTTTTGGTCCGCTAATTATTCAGCTTGTGTGGTATATACTAAAACAATTATTCACCTCAGTGTCGGTGAAAGTGGTGGATATTAATATCCACCACTATTCACCTCCACTTCGGTGAATAATTGTTAATTATTACCATGTATTGTAGCTAGTGAATCATGTGAGGTTAATGGCTCGAGATGAAAGATAAGATTTGAGCGTACCCGAGATCAGATGCACGTTTGTTCTAACTCCACCTTGGTGTGAACTTTAATCCTAGTTTAAAAACTAACCGCAAGAGATATTAGTTATATGCTTCTGGCAACCAATGTGGGATTTTTCAAATTATTTTTTCCTTCAGTTTTGACTTCGATTTCTTTCGCCAACAACTTGTAACTGGCTTTCCAACAAATGAATATGCAAATACGTTTTCCTTGCTTAGTGGGTTTTCAATTATTCATTTTTAGTAAAAGGCAGCGCACTCTGTGAGTGCGAGAAGCACTCTCCTTAAGCTTGTGTTTGCTTGTTTTCTTGCTAAACGATGCACTTAGTCAGTTTCTTTGATCTTTGATTAGGGAGCGTGTTTGTTCCTTTCCCATTCGATCTTGGAATGAAAGAGCTTGGCAGAAGACTTTTAGCTGTGAAACCATCTTGCATTATAACATGGTCTGGCTACTTGGAGCAACTACATGAAGAGATCGCTATGGTAAGAACTTTTGTCAATTAACTTTCACAAAAAAAAACCTTGATTCTTAGCGTTGCCAATTGTTTTGACTTTTTCTTCAATCCTTCAATTGCAAGGCTGCGTCCTCGATACCTGCCTTCAAGGCTAAGATACTGATTGGCAGCTGCAGTGGCGTGGAGTTGAGGTATGTCACTGGAAAAGCAACATGTGCTGAGCGTTTATTTGTTGTACCTGATAATTGAAGCGCTTTTGCAATTAACAGCTTACGTGCCTTTCTACAAAATGCGATAACCTCCAAGAAAAAATACATATTTGACGGTTGGTATCTTGGAATCTCGATGACTCGTCGACCATCGATCCAACTCAACGATACATCGATCCAAAAATTCATCGAACCGATGGACGATTAGATATCTATCGATCTATTGACTCAACCGAAGCAGTGGCCCAAAAATTAGGTTAAGTCATAGACTTTCATTATAGTAAACAAGAATAACCAAGAAAGTAGTGATACTTACTTATAAGAATTTATTTAGGTCAGGTCCAACGACTGGTCTCCCAGTAACATTAGGGACAACTTTTTTATTGATGTGGATTGAAAAATTCCTTTTTATTTTTCAGAAAAGGATGGGTCATATTTGATGAGTTATTTGAGAAAGCTTCTCAACAATATGAAGTAAGCAGATAATCAGTGAACAACAACGTATAGTAAAGCGATTAGCATTGTAATATAGGCTTGGCTACCGCCGCCAAAAAGCGGTCTTTGCCTCCTTCCGTCTAAAGTCTGAAGTTGACCAAGGTTATTTTAGGTCAATCATTTGCCTTGTTCCAGTGTTTTTTCTAGGTCTCTCCAATGTTTCTAATTCCAAGAAAACCAAAGTTGATATGATAGAGAGGACCTGCAAAGAAACTAACTGTAGTTTATGTGGCTTCCTCTGTACATAACCAGAGCACAACTTCGTGTATCCTTGCATTAACAGAATGGTTTTCGATAGAGTGTCGTGAGGCAGAAAAGCAACTAAAAATCTTAACACAAGCACACTCCAGAACGAGAGACATAAAAATTGTCACTAACTGAGCTGTCGCTGCTTTTCGTTTCATTGTAGGCCATAAAAACACTTAGCAGTGAACCTGCGCAAATCTATTTTTCAAGTGGAACAACGGGTAATGCAAAAATGATCGAGCATTCACATGGAAGTCTGGGGCTAGGATCTGCAGGAATGAGAAAGTATGTACACTCGTTTCAACCCAGTTGCTAAAAGAGCGGATATTTTATTCGGCTGACAAGTTGCTATTCAGATCAATAAATGTACTGATTAGTTGGAATGACCTTTCTCAGCTGTATTCTTGTTCTTCACTCTTGACATTTCCAGAGAAGAATACGAGTTTACTCGAGAGGACCTGGTATGGTGCTACTCTTCAACTGGTTGGATCTTATCAATGCTGCTCACCTTCGGCCCCTGGTCTCTGGGAGCTGGAATATTTGTTCATTTTGCTGACTTCACTCCAAAAAAATGTTGGCTACTTTGCAGTGCTATCCTGTTACCAGTATATGGCTTGGTGCTGCAAAATACGCCCGCTTGGTACTGGAAGACCTTAAAAGCTGCTCCTTTCTCAGGTTAAATCACTGTGCCACAGGGGGTGAAGTGATTAGCCCAAGGATAATTACTTTGTGGAAAGAAGCAACCGGATTGGACGTTAAAATTATGTATGGACAAACCGAGATGGTAAGTTGAGTTGTGAAATGAGTTAAGGAACGAGAGGACATACGAACCTAAGATCCAATCCTTAACTATCCCGCTACTAGGCTCTAATTTTGTATCGCTTGTTCCTATAACGAGAAACGATAAAAATACGCTGATTGATCAAATGGGTCCATCAAATTAACCCCAATATATTAAAAGTAGGGTATTCTTGCCTGGCTTAGTGAAAAGGAAAAGTAGACGCCATGATTTATTATTATATTCCCTTTGAAAATTCTTGATCTTCTTCTTGTTCGTTGACCTCTACTTGACTAAATGTACTACTAGCTTCCTTACCTTTACAGTTTTATAGAAACTGAACAGGAAATGTACCACTGAAAACCTTTCTTTTTACACGTTTTCCCTTTTCTAAAAGTTACGCATATTTTAATGTTAGTTTTTTCTTCCAGCAAAGACTTTGTAGCAAGTCTAGAAAAGAGGCACTTCCACTCGGTTCAGTAGGAAAACCTCTTCCAGGAATCACGTTGGCTGTAAGTGAAATGATTCTTTAGAAAGGAAGGCAATGCAAATTGTCCAGAGGACACTTTTACTGTGCTCTTTTCTCGGTTAAACCGGCGCTTGATATTAACGGTAAGATCTCACTGCAACTCTTTATTTTCAAACTGGCGGTTTTTGAGCGACAACAGAGCTATCGCACTATACTTCCATTTTAAAACGCCACTGAGCATTGCAACTGATGACGATAAGACGTCGGAACAGGGCTTTATTCTGACCAGCGTAAATGTTGAACTTAGAACTCCTGATATATTCATGTGAAATACCTTTAAACGAACTTTCTTTACAGGTTCTCGACGAAAAAGGGAAACAACAACCCCGGGGCTGCAGGGTGAAATTGCTATCCAAGTAAAACCTCATCAGCCGGTGGGGATGTTTACACGTTACGTGGTTGGTAATCTGTATTTCATTTCTGAACTAAGTAGGTTCGTTGAACTGTTATTGCAGTAAAGAGACTGTGACTAATTGATAGCCACTATATAAACTACAGATAATGATGCCACAATTGACACAGAGCTGAAACCACAACTCGTTTCAGCTCTCATGTGGTCAATATCCGAGGTAGTGAATCTGCGAGCTCATGATCGATGTTTCCTGTCGGAATATGAGTTCGACTAATTTGATTTAGCAACTAAACTGCACGTAATGGTGACACAATTAACACAATTGATACCGACCTGAAACGAAAAACTCTCTCAGGGCGGTGAATCTGTGAGCTAAGATCAATGTTTCCTGCAGAATCTCGAAGAATTATTTTTAATCACTGCAAGGTCTTCTTTCTTTTCTTTATTCTCCCTTTAACTTGAAAACTTCTTTTCTACTCTATTATACTATACTTCTATCTATTAGAACTTCTATTATTAGCATAAATCTACTCGCGTTCTATCACGAATGCCGGTCTCTGATTGGCTACGCAACTCGCCATATCTATTCTGTGATAGATAGTGAGTAGCGGTTGTCAACAAGATGTAATAATAATAATGATAATAAATAATAATAATAATAATAATAATAATAATAATATAATTTTAGAACTTATATAGGGCTTTTCCATGTGTATATGATAAATGCGCTTTACAGCAGATGAAATTGGGAATTTTGAAATGTCGGTTTTTTGTGGAGAGGGGAAAACCGGAGAACCCGGAGAAAAAACCTCTCGGAGCAGAGAAGAGAACCAAAACAACAAACTCATTCCACATATAACGTCGAGTCCGGGAATGAACCCGGGCCACATTTGTGGAAGGCGAGGCTCTCACCACTACGCATCCCTGCCCTCCCAAGGCCGTTTCTTCGCATTTTCGAAGTGTCTTACTGGTTTTCTTTTGAACGCTAAACAAGTAGATTTACACGCGATAGAAATCTCGAGCTCATAATCTAATTCTTAATATATAGCAATAACAAATCTCCATTCACTTTCCACCTATGTCTACCTGAACCAACTGAATGTACCTTGATGGCTTGGTTTAGTTTAGTTAGTTGTTATTCACCTTGTACCTAACCTCGTATCTGTTTAGGCATTTTCTTTTTTACTCCGGCCTTTTAATAGCACATCTTGGTATGTAATACTTATACACCCGCTTTGGCTTCTTATTGTATCTACTATTCCTTAGTGTTTCCTTTCTTTTCTTTCTTTGGTCGCTAACCTGTTAGCCACCTACACTTTTTAAACGCTAAAAACGTCCAGCTCTCGATCTCTCAACGGCGTCAAGCTTCTTTTCATTTCCCGTTGATAACATCAAAATGTTTCTTCACTCCCCGCAATTGTCACTTGTCACAGCACCAACGTTCAGCTAGAAGCTGACCTCCTTTCTCCGTTTTCCTCCCAGCCTCTTTCTCTATATTTATAGTTTCCTTCGTAATATTATTCATTGTTTATTTACACTCCTTTCTGTAACTTTCTAAAAGGACAATCCAAAGGAAACAAGTGCTGTTATAAGAGGCGACTATTACTTAACAGGTGGGAGTCGTTAGAGTGATTGTTTAAAACTTTTCAAAATGCAATAGCTAGATGAGCACGTAAATTTACACATTTCGTGAATGCCATTTCGTCGGACTATTGAAGTAAACAATATTTGCTTAAAGTGCCCGCAAGTACCATTGCTCATTTAAGGTGGTAGAAAATGGATTCATTATTTTTAAACCCCAACTCTTTGATGGATCGATACTCCTTCAATTTTTCGTTCGTCTTCTTGAAAATGGTATCAAAAAACTTTCCCAATTATTTCTCAACAAGTTTTGATCACTGTTTTGCGAAATAAGGTAGCGACAGTACAGCCTCTTAGAAAACCCCTTAAGTTTGGCTTTGTGTGCCTGTAACTCAAAATCTAGTCCGGCGACCCCCGTGAATTATTTAATTGCAATCAGCATATGAAGATTCATCTTTTTGCAAAGGTAAAAAATATCTGTACATAGGGTTCAGAGCCACTTTTAAATTATCGTAAACTTAAGGTGGCTTTGAACCTTATGTACCATTTTTTCGTTTTAAACTTTGCAGAAGGATTAATCTTGATACGCTGATTGCAATTCAATAACAAAAAAACGTGGATCGCCACACTCGTTTTTGAGTTACAGGCACATAAAGCCAAAATTAAGAGTGTTTTTAAGAGGCAACGTGTTTGAGAAATAATTGAAGAAATTTTTTGATACCATGTTCAAGGCAACAAACGAAAAATTGTGGGAGTATCGATCCATCAAAGAGTTGGTGGTTAAAAATAAGGAAACTATAATTTTGAGCCACCTTAACCAAAATGCTCGTAGAACACCAAAAGAAAGCATCTAACTGTTTTATCAAAAGGAAAGCAAACCATAGTCTGTATTTGGCTATTTTTTCCACAGCACAAAAGGAGAACTTGAAACGTTGGCCCAATTTTCAAGTTGTAATTCATTTCAAACCTTGCCATCCTAAACCAAAGAGGCTTATTTATAGTTTTGCTAAATTTACAAAACATTTGTAAACAAAACTGAACTATTATTTTGGGTTCTCCCTGCTGTAATTTCCCTGCCTCGTGGAAGTAATTGGACCTTCCCATTCTGTTTTCTGAAATCTAGGGATTTTTCTTCCGGATGCGCGGTTGGAAAAGTGGGACTAAGTGACACTAGCGCAATGAATAATTTTGAAATCCACTCGTACACTTTCACATCTTTCGAATAAAAAACATGGCAAAACAGTTTTTTTTACCAACGGTTGATGGGTTTCTGTTCTTACAGGTGATCTGGGAAGACAGGATGAGGATGGATTCGTGTATGTGGATTGTCGAAAAGATGATATGATCTTTAATGAGGGGTAAATAAAACGGCAACGGTTCCTTCTCCAAGTACTTGTCGTTCTAAGAAGGCCCGTATCGTTTGCAAAAATTCGACCTCAGAACCCGTAGTTGCTTAGAAATCCATTAGCATTATATGCCCAACTTGACCCTAAGGTTTGAAGTGAATGGGACTCCAACCCATGATTTCAACAATATAGGTGCAGTGCTCTTTAAATTCAGCTATATCATGCTAACTAGACCTGTTCCGATTGTGCTCGGCAACTTTTGAGCAACTTTTAACGTTTAGAGCGACGTTATAGCAACCTAAAGCAGGTTTTTCCTTTCTGAGCAACTTTTGAGCAAAATGTAGGTTTACAGCACACATCAAGCACGAAAAAGTGAACAATTTGATAGAAAAGATCAATTCATTGAATGTTATCTTTGTACTTAACAAATAACCTGTCTTGTGGTAACGTTTCGCAGACCTATAGTTGGCTTGCAGCCAATCTCTAGAGTCATATAGTACAGATAATAGTGAAACAAACAAATGCCGGTGGACGAACAAAACGAACTAATGAGAGATTTGTTGTTTACGATTCTGCTCGGCAACTTTTTAGCAACTTTTAACGTTTGGAGCAACGTTTTGCAATTATAGAAACTCAAGGAAGTTTTGCCTTTCTGAGCAACAATTATTATCATAAAAATATAAATATCATGCAAATTTGGTTGCAACTTTTGAAATTTACGTAGCAACGTTTTTGGATTTTTGGCAATTTTTTTAGCAACTCTTTGGCATTGCAATGAGCAACTTTTCGGCATTTTCCGAGCACAATCGGGACAGGCCTAAATTGTTTACTACCTGCTGGACTAAACAATTTACGAAAGAAATTTAAAATCAATTCAAATACCAATGCAGCTATGTACGCAACGAAAGAAGCCTTTTCTTTTTTCAATCTGCTGTAATTCTTCGTTATGGAATAATCAAATAAATAGACTGAATTTACTTTGTGTTTACGTCAGAGATATGATTAACCCCGTTGAAGTCGAGAATTGTCTAACGGTGCACCCTGCTGTGTCGGAAGCTGCAGTGGTCAGCTGTCCACCCCCAGCTTCAAAGGAACTGGAGATCAAAGAGGTAATATAAAGGCACGAAAGTAGGCACGCACTGGGCGAAACAGCTCGAATGCGCCCGTGAAAGGCTACCCTATTTTCTCAACAGGTACCCAGAGGTTTTAGAATGTAGCTTTCCAAATGTCTTAAGTATATCAAGGATAAAACAAAATTGACACGTTGACAATAAACATGTCATTTTTTCAATCGATTAAAGGGAGACAGCCTCCAAAATGTCGTCAAAGAGCTTGTTTGTTGAGTGACCATTTTAATGTCCCAAGTGTGTCAAATGGCATAGCAAGAACTGCAACGCAAACACAAACTTCACACTGCTTTCACAGTTGCATATATCTGGTTTGGAGGACGAAAGGAAGAAAAATGTGTTAATTATCTATTAATCTATGTTTCTTACATATGTTTTTTTCCAGCGAGCTAAAGCCTTTGTTGTGGTATCTTCTGACTTCAAAGACCAACGGAACGATGACATGGTCAAACAACTACAAGACCACGTGATCCACAACACTGCGGGTTGGATGAAGCCGCAAGTGGTAAGATCACGTGAACTAGTTACTTTTGAATTTGTTTTTCAAAGGCCAAAAGGCTAAAGAGTGGCAGGAACAACTGGATATGACAATTTTCCTACGTGTTAAAACACATAGTCAACTTATTAGAGAAATGTTAAACACTCACAGTTAATACCACAATGAATTCCAATTTGAATGAAGCCTAGCAAAGTCGAGGGTCAAAACCAGTTAAGAAATGACTTTTAATTGATAAAATAAATTGAAAAGGAGAACATATGGATGCGTTTTGCACCATCTAAAGAAAAAGAAAGGGCCGTAACAACGAACACAGGGCCAGTGCGGAGTTATTCAACTATGACATTGAGGAATTCCGAAGGAAAAACAGGAAACATAAACTAGCAAAAAAAATGAAGTTTGATGAGATTGCCGTCAAAAGAAAGACAATATGATTGATGGATGGGTGTCATGAAAGTCACGTTATAACGAACACAGTCCACAAACCCATTGTTAAAAAATATCCCACTCCCCTAGAAAATTTCTCTAAGCACGTAAATGTTTCACTTCTCAGGTTGAATTTGTGGATGATATTCCGAGGACAATAAGCGGCAAAATCAAAAGAAAAGAGCTGAGGCTGAGAGAGTGGGCAACTACAATAAAGAGTGAATGAGGAGTGTGCGTTCGTGATCATCGCTTCACAGTCCGCAGAATTGATTATCTTAGTTTTAGGTTTGATCTTCATAGAGGAGTAAAGCTCGCTCCCTACGTCATACGCGTGCATTGTGGAATTATAATGCTCGCAGGCTACGTCATCAAGTGTGTGAGCGCACTAATCTGTGGTCATGTTATGGAGTAAATCATGTAGAAATAATAAAAAGTGTGTGTTTCAATCCGTATTTGAAATTATTTGGAACATTAAAGCAAAATTTGGGGTGAGAGTGTCCATGATCGACCACGCCCTAATTTATGCAAAATTGACAATATTTGGATTACAACATGATAACCGTTACCGTTGCCGAGCTTTTCTCTCACAATCATGGACAAAAGTGTTGACGCACTTGAGCAAAACAAAAGCTTTCTATCAGCGTCCTTCCGTATTTGAAAGAACATCTTTTTTTGTCGTTAGCCAAACCCTCCCTCTGCCCCTTTCCAATGTTGAAAAACGCTCCGTGGACACTGGCACGTGGTCACGTGGGAGCAGCGGTTAGCGTAGTGGTGAGAGCGCGCGCCTTCCACCAATGTGTCCCTGGTTCCCGGTGGCCTCACGACAAACTGGCAAATTTTTGGCTGTCGTAAATAGCCAATCACAAAGCGAAAAAACTTTTATCGAAAATATCTGTGTCACTTGAATACAATTTATTGACTTCGTATGTTTACGGCATTTAACCATTTTGAACGGGAAACTTTACGAACAAATTGACGGCGTCGCAATGGGATCACCATTAGGTCCTCTCATGGCAAACGCGTTCATGTGCTCCATTGAAGAAAAACTCGCACGCGAGAACAAGCTTCCGAGTTTCTATAAGAGGTACGTAGATGACACGCTTGCCCTAGTACGTGAACAATCCCACGCCACTGCCTTACTTACGACTCTCAATGAAGCCCATCCCTCCATCAATTTCACAATGGAGGCAGCCATTAACAATCGCTTGCCATTCATTGGCATCGAAATCATCAAGACTGACCACCGCCTTGAAACGTGTGTACAGAAAACAGACCAACAAAGGGCTTCTTCTACACTACCAAAGTCACGTTGATAACAGGTATAAACGATCACTTTTAAGAACTATGTTAGATCGTGCAAAACGTTTGTCATCAACACCAGAATTATTTTCTCAAGAATGTAAGAACTTGAAAGGGATATTTTTGAAATTGAAATATCCTGAGAAGCTTATCGACGCAACTATCAACAGCTTTCAGCGCCCTCCAGAACCGAGTCACACGCCATCGGACAGCCCCCTACGGATCACTATCCCTTTCAAAGATCAAAAATCTGCCGACGTGGTTCGCAGTCGACTTCGTGACCTCGGAAGAAAGATCAACCATGATCTACAACCAATTTTTATCAGTAGAAAGATCATTGACGAGCTAAGAGTTACGGAATTAAAGCCTCCCTTAGTGAATCAGCAGTGCGTAGTCTACGAATTCAAATGTGATTTGTGTGATACAAATTATATCGGTTACACGTGCCGCCACCTCCATCAGCGTGTTGAGGAACATAAACATTCTGTAATCGGGAAACACTTCGGGGACGAGCATAATTTAAGGCCGTCGAACCTGCGTGAGAATTTTAAAATTCTTAAGAAATGCCGGAGCAAACTAGAGTGTTTAATTTTTGAAATGCTCTTGATTAAGAAGAAAAGACCGAAGCTAAACACCCAAAGTGACTCTATTCGCGCGAAACTCTTTGTGTGAACACTGGACTCTGGCGATGTTATTTCATTATTCGCATTCTTATCATTCACATACACACCTATTTCCGTATATATGTAGTGTCAATTAGGTTAAAGTATCCACATTTGACAATGATGACATGAGGTCGTCGAAACGTCATGTAACGTTTTTATCGTTAATTTTCCTTTTGAAATGTTTTTCTAAATCGATCTTTATCAGAGGTTTTGGTATCGTAAAAAACAAATTGACGTCATTTTTTTATGCGCCTGTCCTCTTATCATAAATATGGTAGATAGATAGATAGATAGATGACCTTTATTTAAACACGATAAAAATTAAAGCTACAAGCTTGTGGGGTCGTGTATAAATAAAATATTTACAAGATTGTCAACTAATAAATTAAGAGATCGACGACTAATAAATTATCAATTAAAATGATAGAATCATACTTAATTCTATGAGATAAAATATTGCTAAAATGTACATAGATAATCATACCATATTAATAATTTTAAGAACATTTCAACAATGTCGACTGATAGGTTATCAATTGTATATAAAATCGGCATTTCTACGCCGCGTAGTCGAGGCGGAGGTAGTATCGAATTTAAAATCCTTGAAATAATCTTTTGATCTTATTAGATTCCGGTCTTTATTGCTCAGATGCGAAATTGGTCACAATAATGTCAAAGTTTACTGTGTAACAACTCGCGGTGAAGTCAGTTTGTTAAATGCCACATTTTCTTACCCATAGTGCTTAACACGGATATCCGCTACAACTAAAGCAAACGCAAGAAAGCCCCGCCTGTCTTCGACTAACATTTTTGCCATGGCACTTAGTAAGAGAAGCCCAGAGGAAACGCTCATTACATGTTCGAAAGAGCTCGTAGCCAGCATCAAGAAGTGTTTTGCGAGACTTAGCGGACGAGCTTATGGAGCATCACAAAAATGTCCACATTGCCAAAGTGTCTGGCTCGTCCACCTCGATTGTTGGGTTCGCGCTAGTCGCCATTGGTTCTGGTCTCGCTGCTGTCATTTTTGGCCCTTCTCTGATCCTCTCTGCTGTTGGAGGAGCAGTGTGCGCTAGTGGTGGGGGAACTGCGGCTGGTGCCAGCTTCGCGGGAAGTTG
The DNA here is from genome assembly GCA_016490735.1 of Pachyseris speciosa. Classification (NCBI taxonomy): domain Eukaryota; kingdom Metazoa; phylum Cnidaria; class Anthozoa; order Scleractinia; family Pachyseridae; genus Pachyseris; species Pachyseris speciosa. The sequence goes on from JAEMWC010000023.1 coordinate 363,418, forward strand.
AGAATTTTCAAGTCAAAGCTTGAGGAAGCACAGAAAATTATCGAAGCGAATCGCCTCGCGCAGGAACCTGTTAAACAGCTCGTAAAAGAGATGAGCAAGCTTTCCTCTGCAGTGGGCCGTCTGAAACTTTTGTGCACTTTCGAGGCAAACGTTGCCTTATTGATTAGAAATCCCGTTGATGTAGTCAGATTGCGGCGCCAGGGTAGCAACAACTGCTGCGAGTGATGGAACCGACGCAGTAGCTGCAATCGAACGGAGTAGCAGGCAGTACATCACGATTCGGTTTCTTTAAATTTATTTTCAGTGCAGTTTGGATATTTATATCATGGTGACATCAGCGATGGAGCTTTATGCCAGTTCGAGAGCATACTTTAAACTGCTCAGTTGGTCTTGGTTACAGACTGTTTCTACAGCGGTCATTTCCACATTGATTAGCCCTTTTGCAGCTGGACGCGAACATTGCAGCATAAAGTCGACGTCCTGTCTTTCATTTTTGATAATGGTTTATTTGCAACTTAGGTATATCAAGTGTGGTTGAAAAACAAATCGTGACGGAGCGGTTCTCGGAAACCGCTGGTCGTGTAGATATAATACTGTAAGATAGAGTCCGTCTGTCTTTTTGCAACGCTTAAAACTAGTCTATGCATTTCAACGTTACACGCATATTGCTACGACGAATTTCATTCAAAACACCAGTGTAACTCAAAAGATATGATACCATCGTTCTAGTGTCAGTTGTATTTACTTTTGTAGCGCGTTTTCTTAGAAGCGAACGCAGTTTGGAGGCTGAGTAAAGTTTGAAAGCTGTTCCTTTCAATGTTGTGACGGCTTATTCTGGGAGCCGCCTCAGAGAGCTAGCTAGTTAGATAAATAAATGCCTAGGTAGATAGATAGATCAGTAGATGAATTGGCAGAGTTTCCGTTACTAAAAACAAGTTCATGCACTTACATTGGTTTACAGAGGAGTCAAGTACAATTGAAAAACGAACCTTGACGGAGTGCCTCTCGGAAACTTTCGGTCATGGAGATTGATCAGGGCCACCCAAAGAGCCAAATCGATCCAAAGCTGCAGAAAGGCATCAATGCATTATTTAATGTGCAATGACGTGTAAAGCCCCGATGCTAATAGAACTCTCGATGTGCTAAAATTAGATTAAGGAACTCCCCAGAATTTGGCAATCGAGAAACGTTTATTGAAATCCACTAGGCTGTTTGCCTGGTTGAGTAATTTGTTAAGATATCTCTGATAAGGGTTAACAACTATCAACAAAGTTCTCATGCTCGGTGAACAAAGGAAATCCGTTGTCAGTGTTACTAGAACAAAGGGATGGAAATACTAATTGGTCTCTCAGCGGCGGAGGCGGCTCAATTTTAATCAAAGTTCTGCCATGCAGCAATTTTGGTTTGACACGGACTTTAGTTATAGTGAGCATCATGAATTTAATGTTCAATCAAGGTCTCGTATAATAAACAGATCGAGGCTGGTTTTTATAAATTAACATGCATTTGGTTCGTCTCCTGTGTAGATCGGCGTTTGAACCTAAGTTTATCTTCAGACGTTTTTCACGCCTGGCCAGCAGTGAGAGAAGAACGCCTCAGCCGATCCAAATAAGATCAGTCTGATAAGGGTCAACAACTATCAACACAGTTTCTCATGCTCGGTGAACAAAGGCCGTAAAATCAGTCGAATTCATTTGGGTCAAACGCCGTAATTCACATGAACGTAAAAGGCCAGCTTTACAGGAATAAAAAGAAGAACACTACAACAACAGGCTCAAACTATTTGCTTATTATTTCTCAACGCTCAAGTCGTGTTTCACAGCGTTTTGCTGTTGCGAAAACAAATGCAGATAACCTCGAATATCGAATATCGAATCCACCGCGACGCCGCCGCCAAGCTTTACTGCAAGAAATAATAGTTTCCACGTCTTTTAGATGTACGTTCAAATTCAACTGAGAAAGGGTGCAATGAGCCCATTTATCACAATACCACAAAAACAACAGAAATACAATGCGTTCCGGTACATGTAGAAAGAACCCATACCCTGATGGCTCCATTTGTAGTCTGGCAGAATTGCACTTTCGTCTAATCCTTTCACCAGTGTGATACAATTATTGGTATTTGTACCGAAAAGTGACTTCAATATAGCGACAATAGGTGAAATGTAATTTAGTCTTACCCATCAATGATATACATATTTTAATTGACCTGGAAAGGAGAAGCGTCTCATTTTGTGAAAACAGGTTTTGCCTGCACAAACGGACAATCGTACGGACGGAAAACTCTCTTCTTCCGGAAAGGCGACTTTCTTTGGGGGTTGAGCGAGGGGGCGAGCGGGGTGCACTCGCTTGCTGCGGAAGACCGGGATCTATTACGGCAAGCGTATATCTCCAAGACAGTAAATCCACCCAGAACTTGGCTCCAACGTAGAGTTTTTGAAATTTCAAGACTACACCAATGTCAAAGCCCAAACGTAATCAAACATATCCAGAACGTAACCAGGAAGTCCAAGACGAAACCAGGACGTAACCAAAGAAATAACTTCAATACACTTCTATTTATACGAAAACTGCAATCCAGGTGACGAAGCAGCATTAAGAAGTCATAACTAACCATTACCTGAAACAGTTGTAAAACAACGATTGGATAAAATGGAATGTAACGTTTACAACAAAAGTTACTTCAAAAAGTTACACAGCTGGATAACGGTTTCCCATAGGTTAAATCTCAGCTTGAGTGCCTATTACAGTTATGATCTTATAGAAGAGTTAATAACAACAAGTTGCATCTACCGATGATTTATACCCATTAACAAAGCGCTTTGAAGATAGATTTAATCTCAAAACCAGCGAATTTTTTCTAACAATTCTTATTTAGTAAGGATACTCTAAAGAAATAAGAATACAAACCTTTTGTTAATTGTAGAGAAAACAATGCAGAGAACAAATACAACCATTAGCTTTTGCTCCATGACCAGGCTTATGAGTTTATGAAATCAAACACTAAAAGTAAGAAAAAAAGAGATTGATTGACAAATTAATTAAGAACCACCTGCCTAACGAAAAGTGTTCGGCTGATACGCGGCTGAATAAAGGAAAGTTTGTTTGAAGTTTGAAGAGAAGTTCCAGCACCCGACAAGTAGCCTGACTTCTGGCTGTATATTTATTGCGGTCTCATTCGCTCAGAATCTCGTCAAACTAATCCAGCCAGGCCTACCACATGCTGGCAGAGATAGACCACCATACATACATACATACATCACATTATTTACCCTCGGATTTTAGAGTAGCTTGTACAGCTAATATCTCCGAGCATTTAATCATCAGATGAGAGATAGACCACCACACCGGGAACTACGTTCCCTACTCTTTTCGAATGGTGTGTGGGTTCTTTAACGTCCCACAGAATCAATTGTGAAGAGTTGTGAGACGGGGCCTACGGTTTATCGTCCTTATCCGAGAAGACTAGAAAGTCTAACCATTTGCAGATGTTATTACAAAGGCAGCAGTTTCTCCTCAATTATTTAAAGACCCTGAGTGTTGGTCCGACCGGGGTTTGAACCACCGACCTCCCGCACGCTAGTCCGGTGCTCTACCACTGAGCTAACCGGTCGGTTACTACGGAGACTACGTCCCCTTCTCTTTCCGAACAGTGTGTGGGTTCTTTAACGTCCCACAGATTATTAGGAATATGTGTTGTGAGACGGGACCTAAGGTTTACCGTCCTTATCCGAGAAGACGAGAAATTCTAACCATTTGTAGATGTCATTACAAAGGCAGCACTTTCTCCTCAATTGTTTAAAGACCCTGACTGTTGGTCCTGCCGGGGTTTGAACCCACGACCTCACGCACTGTAGTCCGGTGCTCTACCACTGAGCTAAACGCTCGAAATTAAGTTTGTAGCACATTGCTTCACGTTGTCATTCGGGCCGTGTATTCAGTGAACTGTGCAGCACAATGTTGGTAATTAGTAACTTCCGAAGCAGTGAATAATAATGTTATTTTCGAGCTCTGATTTGCATTTCAAATCCAGGATGTCTCTGAAAACAACAGAGGTTAGTTTTCTTGCCGGGGTACTGGCGATAGTTTCAGCTGACATGTCATCAAATAAAACTCTAGTCTTCATAACAGTTCAACCCGAATTTCCGTAGAAGAAGAGAACTTGAGAATGGCCGTATTTATTCTAAAGACGGATCATCCGTCTGGGACGAACTTGGGCAAAGAATGGTAGCTCGTCTGATAATCCGTCCGTGGATAAATACGGGGAAGCAGACGGATCATCCATCCACACGAGCTATCGCGATAGTCCGTCTTGTGAGACGAACCATCGTGGATAACTCGTCAAGACGGATGATCCCTCTTTGTGTATGAATACGGACTGAATACGAACTATCCACGAAAACTATACCTTTTCGTCGTGCTTTCTCCGAAATCCTTCCAGAGGGCTCGTCCAGTATAAACATGGGACGAGCCACTCGACACACCGATAGTTCGTCTTATAGTCCTTCCCGTATTTATACTAGACGGATGATCCGTATGGACGGATGATCCGTCTCCAGTATAAATCGGGCCAATTTCTGCAAAACGAACCGTTGCTTACCACCCAAGCAATTCATACATCTACATAAACTCTAAGGTGACTACTGCTATGTTTTGTTCCCATAACCGGTACCTCAAACTAGGAACAAATCTCACCTTGTTGGAAGAGGAAGCGACGTTTGACTGTTTAACCTCAATCTTTGCGTGCAAGGTTCGCCGTTACCACTGTATAGAACAGGTATTTGACGTTGTAAAGCCCCGATGCTAATAGAACTTTCGATGTGCTAAAATTAGATTAAAGAACTCACCAGAATTTGGCAATCGAGAAACGTTTATTGAAATCCATTACGCTGTTTGCCTGGTTAAGTAATTTGTTAAGATGTCTCTGATAAGGGTCAATAACTATCAACACAGTTTTCATGCTCGGTGAACAAAGGCCGTAAAATCAGTCGAATTCATTAGGGTCAAACGCCGTACTTCACATGAACGTAATAGGCCAGCTTTACAGGAAGAAAAAGAAGAACACTACAACAACAGGCTCAAACTATTTGCTGATCAATAGCCAAGTGAACGTTCAAGTCGTGTTTCACAGCGTTTTGCCGTTGCGAAAACAAATGCAGATAACCTCCAATATATCATCAAGCCGCGTGCAAGACCTATCCACAAGAGATGTTTGCAGTTATCCTTTTATTAAACTGGGTAACAAGAATATTTTTGTCTTATTGAACTACAGTATGTTAGTTTATTCAGCTTTATTTCCTGATTATTTTAGTCTTTAATTAGATCCAAGGAAGATGATTTCTTGTCTTCTCTCTCTCGTCTGGATCATAATGGCTATGAACATAGTGTCCAGTCTCTTTTTTATTGCCTTTAAACGCGTCAGACTGGTGCTGAGTGTGATGGTTTCTCAGGTGCAGCAATAGGGAGCTTTGGCAACTACGACGGCGACGGCATCGAAAACATTGTTTCTAAATATAACTTGTCGTTTTTGTAACTCTTTCGCAATTATTCCAATTTGTTTAGTTTGTAAAATGCAGACGAACTATCCAGGGACTAAATTACTATGAACGCCATTAAAGTAAGAAAAAAGAAACACAAATTTACTGTCATGCGCTCACGTTCTCGAGAAAACCTAAAATTTGGTCATTTCACGTTATTGTAAATGTACCAAAATGTAAAATGCACGTGCAGAACCATTGGTTTTGTTCATTAAGCCCATTGTTTTGTGGCGTTCTTGTTGCCGTTGCCGTTCTCGTTGCTAAAGCTCCATAATCCACCGCGACGCCGCCGCCAAGCTTCACTGCAAGAAATAATAGTTACTGCGTGTTTTAGATGTACGTTCAAATTCAAGAAAGGGTGCAATGAGTTCCCCAATCCCCCATCTATTCAGTATCACAATACCTCAAAAACAACAGAAATACAATATGTTCCGGTACATGCAGAAAGAACCCATACCCTGATGGCTTCATTTGTAGTCTGGCAGAATTGCACTTTCGACTAATCCTTTCACCAATGTGATACAATTTTTGGTAGATGCACCGAAGGGTGACTTCAATAGTCATGTAACTTAGTCTGACCAATCAATGGTATACATAATTTAATTGATCTGGACAGGAGAGGTGAAAACCGGGGGTTTATGCCTTCACCAACTCACAATCGTACGGACAGAAAACTCTATGAAATTCTTCCGGAAAGGCAACTTTCTTTGGGGTGTGTGTGTGTGTGGGATTTGGGGGGATGGGCGAGCGGGGTGCACTCGCTTCCTGCGGAAGACCGGGAACTATTACGGCAAGTGAATATTTCCAAGACAGTAAATCCACCGAGAACTTGGCTGCAACCTAGAGTTTTTAAAATTTCAAGATTACAACAAGATTATAGCCCGAACGAAATCAAACATATCCAAAACGTAGCCAGGATGTCCAAGACGAAACCAGAACGTAACCAAAGAAATAACTTCAATACACTTCTATTTATACGAAAACCGCAATCCAGGTGACGAAGCAATGTCATTAAGAAGTCATAACTAACCATTACCTGAAACAGTTGTAAATCCACGATTGGATAAAATGGAATGTAACGTTTACAACTTAAAATTACTTCAAAAAGTTACACAGCTGGATAACGGTTTCCCACAGGTTGAGTCTCAGCTTGAGTGTTTATTACAGTTATGATCGATCTTATAGAAGAGTTAATATCAACAAGTTGCATCTACCGATGATTTATACTCATTAACAAAGCGCTTTGAAGGTACATTTAAGCCTCAAAACCAGCGAATTTTTACTGGCAATTCTTAATTTAGTAAGGATACTCTAAAGAAATAAGAATACAAACCTTTTGTTAATTGTAGAGAAAACAAGGCAGAGAACAAGTACAACCATTAGCTTTTGCTCCATGACCAGGCTTTTGAGTTTATGAAATCAAACACTAACAAAAGAAAAAAGAGATTGATTGACAAATTAATTAAGAACCACCTGCCTAACGAAAAGTGTTCGGCTGATACGCGGCTGAATAAAGGAAAGTTTGTTTGAAGTTTGAAGGGAAGTGCCAGCACCCGGCAAGTAGCCTGGCTTCTGGCTGTATATTTATTGTGGTCTCATTCGCTCAGAATCCCGTCAAGCTAATCCAGCCAGGCCGACCACATGCTGGCAGAGATAGACAACCACATCGGGGACTACGTCCCCTTCTCTTTCCGAACAGTGTGTGGGTTCTTTAACGTCACACAGATTAGAAGGAATAAGTGTTGTGAGACGGGGCCTACAGTTAATCGTCCTTATCCGAGAAGGCTAGAAAGTCTAATCATTTGCAGTTGTCATTACAAAGGCAGCACTCTCTCCTCAATCATTTCAGTAAAGACTCTGAGTGTTGGTCCGGCCGGGATTTGAACCCACAACCTCCCGCACAGTAGTCCGGTGCTCTACCACTGAACTAACCGGTCGAAATTAAGTTTGTAGCACATTGCTTTACGCTGACATTCGGGCCGTGTATTGAACTGTGCGAAACAATGTTGGTGATTAGTAAATACCGAAGCAGTGATAACAATGTTATTTTCGCGCTCTGATTTGCATTTCAAATCCAGGATGTCTCTGAAAACAACAGAAGTTAGTTTTCTCGGGTACTGGGCGATAGTTTCAGCTGACATGTCATCAAATAAAACTCTGGTATTCATAACAGTTCAACCCAACAGAATTTCCGTAGAAGAAGAGAACTTAAGAATTTCTGCAAAACGAACCGTTGCTTACTGACCCGAGCAATTCATTCCTCCGCATAAACTATAAGGTGACTACTGGTATGTTTTGTTCTCCTAACCGGCACCTCAAACTAAGACCAAATCTCACCTTGTTGGAAGAGGAGGCGACGTTTGACTGTTTAACATCAATCTTTGTGTGCAAGGTTCGCCGTTACCACTGTGTAGAACAGGTATCTGCACGAAATAATGAACCAGAGTTAGCCGAACACTCTATAGATAATGTCCTCCTGCTATTATTTTAGAGATATCCTTTTTGCTCAATGTGTTATTTAATGTACAACGACGTGTAAAGCTCCGATGCTACTAGCACTCTCGATGTTCTAAAATTAATTAGATTAAAGAACTTTCCTGAATCTGCTAATCGAAGAACGTTTATTAAAATCCTCTAGGCTGTTTGCCTGGTTCAGTGGTTTGTTAAGATTTCTCCGATAAGGGTCAACAACTATCAAGAAAGTTCTCATGCGTATGGAACAAAGAAAATCAGTCGTCAAACGGATGGAAATGATTGGTCTGTAGAGGTGGCCAAAGGCGAAAGGTTTGGTGATCAAACATCATCAAACGTTGTTTGGTGTGCAAACATGTAGATGTTTGAAGCCCCTGGCCAAACGATTAAAAGATGTTTGATCACACAAAGATCAAACATCATTTAATTTACCCACCCCAGTCACGGCACTGAACTCGTCCGAGGATGCTATCCATTTATTCATCTCTCTTACTGTGCCGAGTGGTCACACGTTAATTCACACAAGAAGGCCAAATTCTAAGAACCCTATCATGTACTCACTCATTTGCCACCCGACATAACCATTATGTAAACTTAAGCATAAGTGCAAGCACGAGCGCTTATTTCACCGTGAAAATGAGCTTAACGTAAGCATGAGCATAAGCGCAAGCACAAGCGCAAGGATCAAAATTATGCTTGCGTTCGCTTGCGTAGTGTTCGTTTTCACTTGGCATAAGCTACTTACGCTTGCGCTTGTGGTTGCGTAGCTAGTGAAAACCAGGCTTAATGTACCGTGGTGTTCCTTAAGTAGCAGCTCCGGTTACTTTCGGAATTAGCAGGGCTGAGCCGTTTTCAGGTAGCCGCTAAACTGCACGGCACCGTTACTTTCAGGTGGCTGAAAAACGCGAGTAATTGAAGACAAAGGTATGGTTAACACAACCGCGGAACAAGCACAAAATGCCACTTCCTCTCTCATCGATTCTTCGGCATTCTTCGTCATTTTTGAAAACAAATTAAAATGGCTTTTGGCCACTGAGCTCGGAAAATTGATTAAAAACCACTCGCAGGTATATGGCTTTGATTCCTTTGTTGTGAAACTTGACTCAGTAAAAGCTTCAAAAGAGAAGAGTGAAACCTGCGTTACATTTTACGCATGATTTTAAGTCTTTGTGGGTTAAATTCTCTTCAATACAGATCTCTTCTGTTTATCCCAAACAAAATTATCATAAGCAAGTTCCTCCTCTTCTGTACTTGATATATTTGGTCAGTTGTTTTGTAGTTTCTTGTTGAAATTAGTTGTTTGTTTGTTTGTTTGTTTTTTTTTTGTTTTTCTCATTAGGCCGTTTTCCTGATCGTAATTTTGATTGTACAGTTTTAGTTTACATGGCATGCGGAAATTAATATTCGCAGAATGTTTAACAGAAAGTGAACAAGTGAAATCAACAACACACCTGAAACTCTGATATTGGCTATTTGCCAATATACTTAATTCGCATTCTCCGTAATGACCTGGAACTAGCGTGCACACGAGGCTTAAACGGGGCAATCTTTTTATATGACAACGTATCCCCCGCAAGAGCCTCCACCTCGTGCTACATCCAGTCCAATACCGAGAATGCGAATATGGTCTATTTCCGAGTTGAAAACACTAAGCGTCTATTTAAGCGATAATGAAGGTTTATTATCCACTCATATCCCGTACAAACAGTGACGAGCGTGTCCATTAAAAACTAAGATTGGGAAAAAGAAGAAAGAAGCCATCCACAGACTGAAAATAAATCGCATACATGGCTTCCATTTAAACGAATTTGTTTTGTGTAACATTGCTTTTTTTCGAGCGTGACGACTTCAGTTAAATTCATCAAAAATTAAAGATTACAGCCAAAACCCCAAATAATCGATTCTGAGGTCTGTAAAGCGGCATATGAAACTACTGACTTTTGAAAATGAACCCCAAGGGCTGTAGCAGCTATTAAAAGAAGATCAAATGGTCACTCATGCGCACTCCTCATTCACACTTTATTGTAGTTGCCCACCCTCTCAGCCTCAGCTCTTTTCTGTTCATTTTGCCGCTTACAGTCCTCGGAATATCATCCACAAATTCAACCTAAGACGAAAAAAAGATACAGTTCCTTAGGGTGGTTTCTAAATGGCGATTATTTTGAAATAACGAAGTCGCCTGGAGCGTGTGGACATTATTAGGGCTGTTTGTTGTTGTTGCTGTTGTTGTTGTTGTTGTTTTTCTGTTTAAATGGCACAAAAAACATCTGTATTTTCTTCTCTTCAGTTTAAATCCAGATTAACAATTCCTTCATCAAGAGTATTAGCAAGTTTCGTCCCTCCCCTAGGCTTCACCGAGATTTGAAATGTACTGTAATATTAAACTGTTTTAATTTCTCTCGGTTGTAAATGCACCCATGTTGCACATAGCCAAATTATCCCACCCAATGGTTCCTGTCAATCTTGTGTTTTATGGCCTCGCCAAAAAATAAATTAGTCAGATGTAACATTCTCACTGGGCGAGCAAATCCATATAAGTGGACGTTTAAACTTATGATCAGATGGTCATGTAATCTTACCACTTGCGGCTTCATCCAACTCGCAGTGTTGTGGGTCACGTGGTGTTGCAGCTCTTTGACCATGTCATCGTTCTGTTGGTCTTTGAAGTCAGAAGATAGCACAACAAAGGCTTTTGCCAGCTGTAAAACAAATATATGTAGGAAATAAGAAGCCTTGACGAGTTTGCAATGTTTGTCTCACAATGTAGTCTCTTTGGTGTGGGTATTACCGGTCAAACTGTGTGGTTTAAACTTGTTCGTTTTATTCAAAGTTAAATTGAATTTGGCTCTTAACGGTATCAGCATTTTCTTGTAAGCACTTCGTTATCAACATTTACTGTTAACACGTCTTAGTGAATTTGACCGTTGTCTCCTTAAAAATACTTGCGCGAGTGCAATATTTTGCTCAGCGATCTCTAAGCTTAAAAGCGTGACATCTTGTCAAGCATGCGGCGAAGAAACAAATTATCGATGTTTGTCTTGCAAGATGCTGGAATGCAATAGGTGAAATAGATGTTTTGTTGCCGCATCTGAGTGGACACCGGGTTGGAAAGTTGGTTCCTACTACGTTCTATGTTTCTTGTCAAGCGAAAACAGTCGTCACCGTCAAAGAGGTAACTGCTGAATCTACCAAAACAAGGAAAATAAGCTAAACGTCTTACTTGGGCGTTTTTCTTCAATGCCTAAGGTGGTAAGAAAGATCCAGTGGTGATTGGGGAGTTTTCAAACCCTCGATGTTTCATCCCTATTGCTACTATTTTGTCACCCAGAAAGCTTCGATGAGTAGTAAAATTATGACCAGAGATTTGTCCAAATTTAAATGACAAACGTTCAAAGCGAATACTAAGGAAAGTTATCGTATTGATGGATCATGCATCCGGGATAATGCACCACATTATCCTGAAAGCCTGAAGATCAATCTTTCAATATAAGCGTGAAATTCTTATCCAAGAACACGACTTCCATCACTCAACTCCTAGATGTAGGAATAATTACCAGTTGGAAAGTCAAGTACCATAAAAAACTGCTTATGATGCATTTGCAGCCAAATAGACGGTGTCAAGAACGCAACAGAGATTGTCAAGTAATGGCTATATTGAATGGGGAAAACGAGCGTGGGACGAAGTCTTTGAAACTACTATCAAAAGGAGTTTTCACATAAACACGATTGTATCAGAATTCAGTTATTGAGCACCTATACTTCCGTGCCCTTCTATTGCCTCTTTGATAACCAGGTCTTTTGGGGGTGGACAGCTGACTACTGCAACTTCCAACACCGCAGGGTGCGCCTGTAGACAATTTTCGACTTCAGTAGAATTGATATTGTCTCTGACGCAAACAAAAAAAATTAGTCTAGGCATTCGATTATTCCATAACAAACTGAAGAGATAGATAGAGGTGTTTTGGGGCGGTGTTGGTTTGTGTAGTGAAGATTTTTTTTTTAGAGCCTGTTTTCGCAGCTTATTTTTGTCTTGAAGGGGAAACTTCCAATGGTGATTTGTTCGATTTCGATCAAATTTGGACAGTCGCTGGATCAATGTATCTTCAACAAAAACGTGTAGGGATATTAGATCATCCAAAACGTTTTTCGCTGACAGCGATTTCCGTGCGGTCACTTTTGTTCCGTACGGTCACATTTTTTCCAGCGAATATGAAAATCCTCTGAAACTTTTGAATACAATCGAATAAAGGAAAACCGCAACACGCTTTTTTGCTTCTGAGTTCCAGACTTTGAGGAAAAATCAAATTCCCGAAATTCAAAAATCTTATTTAGTTATAGCTTTTAAAAGATGATTTAGACCTTCGAGTTTAGATTCACTTTCTTAAAAAAAATAATGAAATATTCGAATAGCTAGTTCTATTTGCTTTAATTTGATATAGAGTTTTTGGCAACTGGACTGTATATTGGGAGCCTCTACAACCCTTAGATTAGAGACACCCCTGAAGGTAAACGGTAACCTTAAGAACTGAAACTTCAAGCTCGGCACATAAGGTTGATCGTCTTCAAAGCGGTTGCATGTACTTGTCCCGAGATCGAACTTGCGTTAACAACCGACAACTTTCCCTCGTCAGTGATGTTGTCAGGGTGATTTCTTATTACCCCTGAAAGTGTACCAATGTGGGTCTCGGTCAATAAACTTTACCTCATCCCTTACTCACCCATGTTTATGTTGTCCCCTATTCTCATTGCCAAAAAATGTCACGAAATCAGCCGTGCGGAATTTTCTTCCCGCTTTTGGTGCCCCGGGTGAATTGATCATTAGCCTACTACTCCCTGGGGGATCTAATTACCTATTTAAGATTCGTTTTCTTGTATATTTTCCCTCTTTTGCCAAGTAGTTATGCGCTCGGCGTCATGGTCCAGAATATTTTTCAATTTATCTTTTACGTCGCGGAAGCTTTTGCTGCTCTTCTTCGTTCTTCTCGATGGCTACCCCTGTCCAGCCAGATCCGGCTGCTTTGGCCGCTTTACAGAACCCTGATCCTTATCCGCAAGCACCCGCAGGACAGGCTGTCCAAAACCCTGATCCGCAAGTTGCCGCTCCACAAGCTGCTGGTCAAGTGCAAGAGGCACGGGCTTCGTTTCTATCTTATTTATTGTGCTAGTCTTAACCGTTCGTGGGCGTTTTTCGCTTGTTCCGTTTCGCTTTGTCCTACTTTATTAGTTTTGCCTCAAGCTTCGCTTCGCTTTTTGTCGCACGCTGCTTTGTTACTCTTCGTGTTGGTTGTCGCCTTTTTTGTTTCGCGTTCTTTTTTGTTTTTACCGTTTTTGCCTTTATCTCTTTTTACCGGCCTTTGGGTGTTTTTGGCTCGTTTATCTTTGTTTTTTAGGTTTCTTTGTCTCAGTCCTTTTACGCCTCTGCTCGCCTGGTTTTTTCGTTTCTTTTGTCAGTTTCGCCATCGTATCATTTGCCTTTGCGTTCAGTGCCCGTTTTGTTCAGTCTCTTGCGTTTTTCATTTCCTCTGTTACTTTTCGTGGCGTTCGGTATATCTCGGTTTTGCCTGTTTGGCCCTTCGTGGGCCGCGCGTTGTCGGTTTTTCGTGCTCGTGTCTAGTGTTTGTTGCTCTTAGTCGGGCGTTATTTAGTCCCTCGTTTTCCTAGTTGTTTTCAGTACTCGCGTATCTAGTGTTATCAGTCGGTTTTCCGTTGCTTGTGTGGCAGGCGTCATTCGGTTTCCCGGGTGTCTAGAGTTGTTTCAGTTGCTCGGATGTCTAGTGTTTTCTGTTGCTCGTGTATCGGGCGTTGCAGTTGCTCGTGTGTCGAGCGTTTTCAGCTGCTCGTGTATCGGGCGTTGCAGTTGCTCGTGTGTCGAGCGTTTTCAGCTGCTCGTATGTCAAACCTTTTCAGTTCCTTGTGTGCCTAGCTTTTTCGGTTGCTCGTGTGTCTAGTTTTCTCAGTTGCTCGTGTGTCTAGCGTTTTCAGTTGCTAGTGTGTCAAGTATTTTCAGTTGCTCGTGTGTCGAGCGTTTCCAGTCGATCATGTGTTCAGCGTCTTCAGTTCAGTTGCTCGTGTGTCGAGCGTTTTCAGGTGCTCGTGTGTCGAGTGTTTTCAGTTGCTCGTGTGTCGAGCGTTTTCCGTTGCTCGTGTGTCGAGCGTTTTCCGTTGCTCATGTGTCGAGCGTTTTCAGTTGCTCGTGTGTCGGGCGTTTTCAGTTGCTCGTGTGTCGAGGGTTCTTCAGTTGCTCGTGTGTCGAACGTTTTTTCAGTTGCTCGTGTGTTGAGCGTTTTCAGTTGCTCGTGTGTCGGGCGTTTTCATTTGCTCATGTGTCGAGCGTTGTCAGTAGTTCGTGTGTCGAGCGTTTCCAGTTGCTTGTCTGTCGAAAGTTGTCATTTGCTCGTGTGTGGAGCGTTTTCAGCTGCTCGTGTGTCTAGCGTTTTCTTTTGTTTGTGTGTAAAGTGTTTTCGGGCACTCATGTGTCGAGCGTTTTCAGTTGCTCGTGTGTCGAGCGTTTTCGGTTGCTCGTGTGTCGGGCGTTTTGAGTTGCTCGTGCATGTGTCGTGCGCTTTTGTTTCTCGTGTGTCGGGCGCTTTCCGTTGCTCGGGTGTTTTGTGTTTTCAGTCGCTCGTGTGTCGAGCGTTTTTTCATTTGTTAACGTCGGTGTTAAATTTTTTCGTGTTGGGTGCTCGTTTCGCTCGTGTCTCAGGCGGTTAGGCTGTTCGTGAGTCGTTTGCTCGGTCCGTTCGTACCACATGTGCCTTGGTTACTTGTGTGTCGTGTATCCGGCTCGTTCGCGGGTCAGGCATCAAGTTTCTCGCATGTCGTTTCTTCGGTTTTTCGAGTGCGTCTTGGACTCTCTACCTTTTCTGTTTGCCCGTATATCGGGAGTTTTGTTTGTTTGTTGTACATCTTTAATTATTATCTATTGGGCTATCATGCTTGCGTTACCCTGATCTTTTGTTTGCTTGGCTTGCTTCTAGCCCTCTTTCCGTTTTCGTCTCGCTTTAGTGCGCGTTGGTAGTTTAAATCTTGCTGACTCTTATGTCTAGGACCCTCCCGAGGGCGACGTTGCGGCCCTGAGAAGACAGTTTGCTGCGCTTAAAGAGATTCATGACGTTGGTTCCGTCGACGCGGCGCAGGCCCTTCTCCGCCAACATCTAGCCAGGCCCCTGGCATCTTCGACCCCCACGCGGCATTCGCGGCCCTAGAACACTTGGTGGACGTGGCGTGGGACAAGGCCGACGAGAGGGCCCCCCGGCTTAGCGTGGTCCTTCGGCAAACACGCCCTTTGCTGACCAATCCAGCTTTTCAACAGCTCGTCGGGGACAAGGAGGAGGTGCTCGTAGCCAAAGAGATATAGAAGGTCCTCAAAAGTGCCCCCGGGAGCAACATGCGTGGGGTCCTCCAGCCCGCCCCGCGCCCTACCCACGGCTTCCCCTGGTTTGTTTTAACTGTGGTCGCAGGGGCCATGTTGCTTCTACCTGTTACTCCCCTGTTCGCCGTGTCTCGACTGGCCGAAAGCGCTTTTTTATTTGCGCTGTTTAGAAGTTTTGCCTTTTGTTTATTCCCGGCTAATTATTTTTGTCTTGTTTCGCGCTGTTGTTAATTTTGCCTCTGTGTATTACCGGCTATTAAAATTTGTCTTTTTTGCGCTGGTTTAGTTTTGTCTCTGTGATTCCTAGCTCTGGCTTTTTAAGTTTGTCTTAGTTTGTACTGTTTTGAGTTTGGTTTCTGTGTATTACCGGCTTCTAATGTTTGTCTCTGCTATTCTCTGGCTATTTAGTTTGTCTCATTTTGCGCCGCTGTGGTCTCGGTATATTTTTTCGTCCCAGTACGCCGCGACCCCATCCTCCTCCTTGCCGTGACCAGAAGGGTAATCTTATTCCTGCCCTATAACCTGTTTTAGGACGGGTTCCTGGTCCGGCTCGGCTGGCGGATTCTCTCCCTCCCTGTTTTGGGCTTCGCTTTCTCTCTTCCACGTTTTTAGCTTCGTTCTTTTCTTTCCCCTTTTTAGGGCTGTACATCTGCTTCGTTTACTGCGGCTCTTATGAAGGCTCAAGCGAACCCACGCTCTGTACGGTGGTGTGATTGGGAGAGCAATCCTGTCAGATGGGCCGGACCTTTGCCGTCTATTAAAATGGTTTCGCAGGGGTTTAGTCTCCGCTTCACCGGCCCTGTTACGTTTCCCGGCACCGGATAGTTTTGTGGCCGGTAACCTGCGTTCCTGCTCGCCCTTCTGGGAGGTCGTCTTGAAGGGTCACCCAAAGGCTTCGGAGAGTCTGGGGTACATCAAAGAAGGGGTTAGGGTGCAGGAGATTTTTGTCCCGTTCCGTGGCTCCGTCAAGGGCCGTTTATACCATTCTGACTTCCCCCCTCGGATCAGTTTTCCTAACTCGCCTTCGTGTGCCCGTTTTCATGACTTTGTTACGCCAAATATCCTCGAGATTGTGTCCAATCGTTCTCCTCTGGTTTGCAGTGAGGTTGGCAAGGTGGGCCTACCTCATCTTGTGATGCCTATTTCGGTTGAGCCTGGCAAGCCTCGGATGTGCCATGATGAGCGATTCCTTAATCTATGGATTCGTGACTGCCCTTTCAAACTGGACAGCATAACGGATTTGCCTCGCTACGTTGCTCCGGGTCATTTCCAGACTACCTTCGATGATAAGAGTGGTTATGACCATGTTCGTTTGCACCCGTCCAGTTCCACCCTTTTAAGGCTGCAATGGAGAGGATGTTTTTTGTTTAACGCTACCCTATCCTTTTGCCTGGAAAGCGAGCGCCTTCCTGTACGAGACGATTTGTTTGGCGGCTACTAACTATGTGCGTTCGTTTGGAGTACCGTGTGCGCTCTATATCGATGATCGACACGTGGTCCAGCTAAGATTGCCGGTTCTTCGCCCTCTTCCCAGCTCTTTCTCGGCTTTTCAGTTGGCTGAGATGGCGGCATATATTGCGTGCTTCACGTCAATATCCTTGGGATATTTCATCGCGCTTAGTAAGAGTTCCTTGTTTCCAGCTACTGCCCTTACTTTCCTGGGCTATGTTTGCGACTCGGTTAGGCAGGCTTTCGTTTTGCCACCTTATAAGCGTGCCAAGTTTTCTGCTCTAAGGGAGTCCATTCTGGAGCATAAGACAGTTTCGCTCAAGAATCTTCAGAAGTTTGCTGGAAAATCCAAATTCTTTGCCATGTTGGTTCCTGCTGCCATGTTGCACACCAATTCTGTCTTCCAGCCCATCTCCCGCGCCTCTTCCTCGGCCTACGTGCAGCTTTGCGTTACGCCCGAACTTAGGAGAGAACTTCTGCATTGGAAGTTTCTCGATTCTTGGAAGGGGTGCCTCCCTTGGAAGAGCGAGTGCCATATTCAGCTTCGCATGTATTCGGATGCTTCCCTCTCCGGATGGGGCGGTTGCCTTGTCTTCCCGGGTCAGTCCTCTTCAGAAGCCCGCGGCCTCTGGGATGTGGAGTCCCGCGCCCTACCTATTGCAGTCAAAGAATCTGGCTCTTCTTCGCGCCCTGGAGAGCCTAGCGGGTAGGGTCCGTAATGCCAGGATCGACGCTTTTGTCGACAATAAGGTTTTGTTGGCAAGTTAAGAGAACCAGTTGTCAAGGTCGCAGGCTATTTCCAATGTCCTTAAAATCCCTTTTTGAGTTCTCCTATGCCCGTAATCTCCATCTTTCTTTGGTGTACGTCTCTTCTAAGGAGAACCCAGCTGACGGTCCTTCTCGGGTTGTGTCTGATCTTGACTGTACCCTCAGCCCCGTCGCCCGGCAACAAGTCGACTCTGCTTTTGGTCCGCATACTCTGTACTTGATGGCGATTCCTTGCAACGTTAAATGTGATCGGTCTGGCCGTCCTCTTCGGTTTTTCTCGCCTTATCCATGTCCTCAAGCCGCTGGTACCAATGTTTTTGCGCAGAACATTCCACCGGATGAGAACGCTTTTGTTTTCACGCCTTTTGTGTTAAACGATCCGCTGGTCAAGTTCCTGTCGTCCCAGGGCTGATTTTTTCCATTGTCGTGCCTGTCCTCCGCCCGCGCAAGTTCTGGTGGCCATTGGTTGAAATATCCGCTTCATCTGCTTTCAAGCTTGGCTTAAAGGGAGATCCTGGCATTTTGCTTTTCCCCGCCAGATCCGGTCCTTCAGTGTGGAGTCCTCGCCCCTTGCAGTGGGATATTTGGGTCTTCAGGATCCCCGGCGCATAATTGCCGTCGCCGTTTTCATTCACTTTTTCATTTTGCCTTTTTTTACTTGTTATCCGAATGAATGTTGCACTTTGGATTTTTCTTTTCCAATTAACCTAACATTAAAACCTTTCTGTTTGCGGTTCTGTTCTGTGCCCTTACTCATGCTTATTTTTCGCGTTTCCCTTACAGCTCCTCCCGGAGGTTCCTAGGGTGTGGAAACGCGATGCCCAGTGCCCTGAGTGTGCCTATCTCAACGACGACTGTTTCATTTTTTGCCAGTCCTGTGGTTACAAGAGAAGGCCAGTTGACCCTACAGAGACTCCCGCTCGCATTGATCTTAATTTGCCAGACATTGATTCCCGTTTGTTTACCCTCCGGGAAGGCCAGTCTCTAACGCCCTATCAGAAGCAGAAATCTAAATTTCAGCGCGACCTGGAAAGTTTCCTCTTCTCCTTGCCCCGTCCTAAGTCTCTGGCGTCGGCCTCACCTCAGGATATTTCCCGTTTTCTTGTGTGGAAGGACCGCTCGGGAAAGACTAAGGTGCACGGCACTTCTTGTAAATTTTTGGCTCGCGGGAGTCTTCCCGGTGCGCATTCCCTACCACCCTGGCGGCGGTATGGTGGATAGCATCATTGGGAAACTGCGGTTTCTATTCCTTGACTTGGGGCGTGGTGGCGAGTGGAACGATATTCTTGGCATTGGAAATCCCGCCTCGCATCCCAGCATTAAGCGTTACCTAACTACACTACGAGAGGAACAGGCCCGTGCTAGGATTACCCCGAAGCAGGCCACGCCCTTCTTCTTTGACAACTTTGCACATTTCTCAGAAGCCACATCTTTGCTGTCGACGTCTCTCCTTCGCAGCGTTGCCTCTTTGCACGGGCTCTGGCCTTCTTTTGTCTGCAGTTTTTCTCGGGCGATCGGGCTTCGGATCTTGGACGCGTGTTCACCAAAGAGGTTTTAGCCCTGCCCGGCGAAGAGGGGCTATTCTTCAATCACTCCTTTGACAAGACTCTTCGGGGGAAAGATACCAACTCCTTCATGGTTAAGAGGTGCCAGAACCCCATCATCTGCCCGGTGGCCAACCTTCGCCTCTACGTTTACCTGTGTGATTTGATGTCGGTCGGTGTTAGGGATGGCTTTGTATTCAGGTCCACGGACAAGAGAGGCGCAGTATCGAACAAGCATTTTGTCGGGTCGGCTGCCGCAGGCCGTTTGACTCCCCACCTTAAAGCTCTTGGCATTTACGACGGAGAGACTGCCCACAGCTTTCGCAGCGGCTGTTCTATTGCCATGTCCTTGGTAGGGGTGCCCATGGAAGACGTAGCTCGGCATGTGGGGTGGAGATCCCTAGATACGGCGGAGAATTATACGCAGACGGGCAAAGTTTTGAACATGTCTCATGCTGCCTCGACGTTGGCCGATAACACGAATGCTGTTGAAGGCTCCCTTCCTGCGACGGTTTCCGCCGCTGAGTTGTTTCGTTCTAAAAACGATCTTCAGAGTTTCCCTCTTGCATTTTCCTGAAGTATTAGTGTTTCGTCTCCTTGCCTTTCTGTTAGGGTTTTTCTGAGTTTTGGAGAAGAAAACTTACTAAAGTTTCTCGTTTTTCCCGGTTTGGTTATCCCTGTTTCTTCGTCCGTAAGTCGTTGGCTAAATTTTGCCTCCCATATCTTATTCCGCTAAGAAGGTGAGTGTCTGTTTTGACAGTGAGGACACACAGACACTCACCGCTTTAGCGGAATAAGATATGGAAGGCAAACTTTAGCCTAGGCAGAAGGTCGCAAGACAGTGAGGAAAGTGGACCGGAACGTTGCCGAAGGGGAGGAGGGAGGAAAAAAATATTCTGGACCTCGACGCTGAACGCGTAACTTGGCAAAAGAAGGAAAAAATACCAGAAAACGAATCTTAAATAGGTAATTAGACCCCCCGGAGAGTAGTAGGCTAATGATCAATTCACCCGGGGCACCAAAAGCGGGAAGAAAATTCCGCACGGCTAATTTCGTGACATTTTTTTGGCAATGAGAATAGTAAACTATTTAATCCCCCAGTACCCCTTGACCACCCATTGTTTTTGAGTTTTGGGAAAGCAGACTTTGTATCTGGCTTCGCCACAGTGTATCCCAGATTGCACCACTGCCTGCTTCCGTCCAGCATTAGCATTGTGGTCTAGGGCTGTGAGTTGTGTGCGTGCTACCATGCCTTTGTGGGAAAAGTGCTCACGCTTGGGGCAGTATTTCAGCTGTTCTGAATGGTACACCTCAACCTCTCCTGTGTGGCAGAACTCTGTGAGCTTCTCAATATCCTTCAGAAGCTTTTTGTTCAACACCACTTCTTCAAGAGCAATGTATGAAGGGGTGTCAGGCTTCAACCATTTCTTCTTTCGAGCTGCAGCCGGTGCCAGCCTTGGATGACAGCACTCGTGAAAGTGATTGTAGCCAGTCCACTTGTGCTTGTTGGTGACATGGTGAAGAATCGACTTTCACTTTTCCCGAAGGACATCTGCATTGCCATCACATGTTGCTGAGCACCACCAGAGGTGATTTGATACCGACTGTATCCAGGGAAAGAGGTTTTCACAGCCTTTGACTTTTGCTTTTTTGGTAAGCTGTTTTACAACCCACTTAGATAAGTTCCACACATCAAACTGGTGTTTGATGTCTTTGTGTTCTTTATTCATGGCACTGGAAATTGACGTGTGACTATCTGTGGCAATTCTTCTAATTGTGACATCCTCAGCTTGCAGCCTTGTGATGCAGCGCTCAAAGCCTTCTTTCTCCATTGCATTAGAAGATGTCACTTCAGTTACCTGTACTAAACTAAAATAGGCAACTTTACCTCCATCAGTCATCATTGTGTAGGTACAGTATTTGGCACTATGGCCAGGACTGTCACAACGTCCATCTCCAATTAAATCCACTGCACATTCCCTTTAATAGCTTCTAAAACAGAGCATCTCTCCTCAGTCCAGGCTTTATCAACCACTGGAAAGAGGAACTTGCTTTGTATGTTGTAAAAGGTGCTATGACTAAAAAAAATTAAATTAAGAAAGGATGCAAATTGGGCTATACGTGAAAAGGTGTTTCCACTAAACAAAATGGCAGCTGATGTTAGTAGATTACCAGCCGGCATGTTTTTAATCATTGGCTGTGAGGTCCAGCAGAAGTCATCGTTGTTATTTATGCACCTTATCTTTATTGAAAGCATGCTGCCACATGTTGTCATCTTTGATTCAGTTATAACACCAGCACATTTAGGGCAGAATTTCAGGAGTTTCTTTAAACAGGACTCAAAGACAATAAATTTTTGCTCCTCCCAGGGGGATTTTTCGTGGGGGGGGGGGGGGTTTCAATTCCTGCTCATCATCGGAGTTCCCCGAAACTGATCCCTCATCTGAATCATCATAATAATAATCATCATCATCATTAATGGAAACAATAGGAGAAGGCAGTGGTTCCTCATCTAAAGGATAAACTTCCTCGTATAATGTAAGTTTCCTTTTGCAGGTAGGCTTATCATTTTCACCTTTAGATTTCTTGGGGGAGACTTGTGCAGAGGTGTCTGGGGTGATATCTTTTGCACTCTTATCTTCAGGGTCAATGTTTACTTGGATTCCTATTTCAACAAATGTTTTAACGTCGGTTTGTGTTGAAACTGATCGAGTTATTCGGTACCTGGCTCCCACACAGCACTGAGTACCCACATCATTTTTGGTTTTCTCCTCAGTTGGGTTATTACCTACAAGGGTGGGCCCTCGACAGCTGTCACTTGTTGATGGCAGTTCAAGGTTGCATGCACCCAAAGTTGGTGTTGGGTTGTTATTAGCAAGGGTGGGTCCCTCACAACTGTCACTAGTTGATGGTTGCTCATAGTGGCTAGCATCCTCACTGCTGTTGGCATTGTTTTCTTGGGAATGTACTTGTTGCAAAACCTTTTGAGTGACGAAAAATTAAGAAAAAAAAGTACAAAGATGAACCATATCACAAATTGGTCCTCTTCTGAATTGCTGTTTATTGAATTACAAGCCATTTGTATAATTGGAAGTGAAGAACAAATTTTCAGAAATAAAGTATATGGTGGCATTTTGGTGACAGTCCAATAATAATAATAATTAATTGGGGCATCGAGTAAATATTGTCAAAATCGCTAGACGTATGACAGCCTGAATAGTCTATTTCCCTGGGTCTCTTCCCTCCCCAGGACGTAGCACTGGCAGAAGCACTATAGCAAAAGAATTGTTAAAAGAAAATTGCTTTCCCGTAAAGCGACTTTTGAAAAGAAAAATATATCCGCCTAAATCAGGACAAACTTATATAAATTCGTAATACAATAGTTACAACCCACATACACCAAGAAAGCAAAAAGTAAACACAGATCAACAGCCTTGCAAACACTTTTACCATAAATATACACACTTTAATTTTTGGCTTCATCTTACATATCTGTACCATTAAGCGAGCTCAACTCACCTCCTGTCTTAACTCCTCTAACCGGCGCTGCTCTGCTCGAGCCTCGCTACTTGGTTTAGGTCGCTTCGGTTGAGGACCGAAAGGAAACAGTGAGGGAACTGACCCTGGTACAAGGCCTCTTTTAAACTTCGTTTTCGGCATTAACTTGGCCTTAAGATCATTTTCGAAGCAGTCGGGAGTGAAATGATCGCTACACACGTAGCTGTGGTCAAGTGGAGGAAGGTTGTCTCTCCTGATCCTTTTTAACCACGCTCTTTGCAATTCCAAATCTTTTCGTGGAATACAATGAAAAGTCACTTTTGTATCTTTCGTCCAGTAGTTATTGCATTCAGGAATGCAGCAATTAGGCATAATTATTCCACACCAACAATATACGAAACTAATAGATTCACCGTGTAAATATTTATGAGATCTGACAAAGAACCCTTCCCGCTTGAAAATGGCGCTTCACGATATGACGTTACATGAGAAACCGCTGACGGTTTGAGCTACCGCGATCAAAATCAAGACGGCGGCGTTCGAGAACGATTTCAGCCAACTTTGACTTAATTTTTTTCGCAAAATTACTTATCAACATAGTCAAGTACACCTGCCAAAATATTTGTTTTTACTTAGATATTGACCTTCATTTTTCTTAAAATTACGCTTGAGTTCCCCTTTAACTCGCACAAGAAGTCACGGCCAAACTCCAAGTACCCATGATGTACTCGCTCATGTGCCAGCCGACATAACCATTATTTCCACTCTAATATAACGTGGTGTTCGTTACGTAGCAGCTTCCGTTACTTTCGGAATTACCTGGGCTGAGGGCAGCAGCCGGTTTCAGCTACCCGCTAAACTTTACGGGCACCGTTACTTTCCGGTTGCTGAAATACGCGAGTAATTGAAGTAAAAGGTATGGTTAACACAACCACGGAACAAGCACAAAATGCTAACGAAATTCTTTCTCTCTTATCGATGCTTCGGCATTCTTCGTCATTTTTGCAAAATAATCAAAGTGGATTTGGGCCACTGCACTCGGAAAATGAATTAAAAACCACTATATGCTTTTGATTCCTTTGTTGGGAAACTTGTCTGAAAGAGTGAAACTTGCGTTACATTTTACGCATGATTTAAAAGTCGTTGTAGCGTCAAATTATTTTCAATTCAAATCTGTTCGATTTCATCCCAGACAAAATTATCACAAGCAAGCTCCTCCTCTTCTGTAGTTAGCTTTTTGTTTGTTTGTTTGTTTTTGTAGTATTTTGTTGAAATTATTTTCTTTTTCATTTGGCCGTTTTCATGATCGTGATTTTGGTTGCACAGTTTTAGTTTACATGGTATGCAAAATATTCGCAAAATGTTCAACAGGAAGCGAACGAGAGAAATCAGCCGCGCTGGTCTTCGACTAACATTTTTGCCATGGCACTTAGTAAGAGAAGCCCAGAGGAAACGTTTCATTGCATGTTCGATAGAGCTTGTAGTCAGCATCAAGGAGTGGTCAGAAAAGCGACAGCAAACAATTCGGACTTTGCGAGACTTAGCGGACGAACTTATGGAGCATCACAAAAATGTCCACATTGCCAAAGTGTCTGGCTCGTCCGCCTCGATTGCTGGGTTCGCGCTAGCCGCTACTGGTTTGGGTCTCGCTGCTGTCAGTTTTGGTACTTCTCTGATCCTCTCTGCCGTTGGAGGAGCAGTGGGCGCTGGAGGTGCGGCAACTGCGGCTGGTGCCAGCTTCGCGAGAAGTGGAATTTTCAAGTCAAAGCTTGAAGACGCACAGAAAATTATCGAAGCGGATCGCCTCGCGCGGCATCGGTTTACCAGCTCGTAAAAGAGGTGAACAATCGTTCTTCTGCAGTGGGCCAGCTGAAAAGTTTGTGCGCTTTCAAGGTAAACTTTGCCTTCTTGATTAAACATCTTGTCGATGTGGGCGAATTGGGAGGGTCCCCCAGGGGGGTCTGTGTTCCCGTGTTCCCTTCAAAATTTTAACTCTGTTCCCTTGTTCCCGTCCAAAATTACACCTTGTTCCCTTGTTACCCTTTCAAGATTAAATTTTATCTCTTATTCTTTGCATATACGTCCTAATTAATCAATCTGAACAAAACAAAATAACTGATTGAAGGTCTACAGTGTTGCTGATAAATTTTGATCATTATTTCTGTGATATTTTTGACTTTGTGAAAGTATTTTGTAACAAAAATTAAGTAGACACGAAAGATGGCAACAAAAACTTGCCAAAGAAATCAGAAAACAGCAGAAAATCTTCTATCACCCCCACGTTTATGTAAAAAACGTAGGGCCTTGTAATTTTTTGTGTTTGTTCCCCTGTTCCCTAACCTATTTGATGTTCCCTTGTTCCCTACGATTTTTTTGCTTTGTTCCCGTGTTCCCATTGCCAAATGTCCCGTGTTCCCTTGTTCCCCAAAAACCCCTGGGGACCCTCAATTGGCGAAAAGCGGCGCCAGGGTAGCAACAACTGCTGCGAGTGAAGGAACCGAAGCACTGCTGCGATCGATCGGAGTAGTAGGCAGTACAGCACGAATCGGTTTGTTTGTTTTCAGTGCAGTGTTACTACCGGTGGATATTTATACCATGGTGACATCAGCGATGGAGATCGACTCGACTCGAAAAGGAAACAGAGAAAAGGAACCAGAGGCAGTCAAGAAGCTGAGAAATGTAGCAGATGAGTTGGAGAATGAAATGAATGTCATGCTTAAAGCTTTACGCCAGTTCGAGAACACACTTTAAATAAACTGCTGTTGGTCTTGAGGACAGACTGTGTCTAGAGCGGTCATTTCCACATTAATTAACACTTTTGAAGCTAGACGCGAACATTGCAGTGTAAGGTCCTGTCCTGTCTTTCTTTTGTGATAATGGTTTAATTGCAACTTAGGTACATCACTGAGTGTAGTTAAAAAACAAACCGTGACGGAGCGGTTCTCGGAAACCTTCGGTGGTGTAGTTTGATTTGATATTAGAATTCTGTAAGATAGAGTAAGTCCGTTTTTCTTTTTGTAACGTTTAAAACCAGTCTATGCATTTTCACGTTACCTGCATATTGCTACGACGATTTTCACTCAAAACACCAGTGTAACTCAGAAGATATCAGTATACCATAGTTCTAGTGTCAGTTGTATTTAATTTTGTAACACATTTTCTTACAAGCGAACGTAGTTTGGAGGCTGAGTAGAGTTTAAAAACTGTTCCTTTCAATATTGTGACGGCTTATTATGGAAGCCCTCAAAGAGGCTACGGGCTATCTTTCGGATAGAAGCTAGTTAGATGAATAAATGCCTAGGTAGACAGATAGATCAGTAGATGAATTGGCAGAGTTTCCATTGCTAAAAACAAGTTCATGCAGTTGCATTGGTTTTCAGAGAAGTCAGAGTTTTAGGTAAATCAAGTGTAGTTGAAAACCGAACCGTGACGGAGAGCGTCTCGGAAAGTTTCGGTCATGGAGATGGATTTGATATCAGAATACTGTATATACTGCCTCTATGTTAAAAGTAATGCTTAAAACAACTCTATGCATTTCAACGTTTATTACCTGCATATTGCTGCTACGATTTTGATTTTAAAAAGTGCCGGTAACTCAAAAGATATGATAGTATTGTATTTACTTTGGTAGTTTTCTTAGAAGCGAACACAGTTCGCTGAATTTCCCTTACATAGATAAAGTATGGTACACGCAATTCCATTGTCAGTGTTCAGAAGAGTCAATTCCGACATTATCAGTAAACGGCGTGTCCAATGGTGTATTCAGTATCGCATTGCAATTAAATACCGAAGTTTCACAAGTTGGATGTCCGTTGGGCGATTGAGCGACGATTTTAACGGTCTCGTTCTCAGAAAGCAAGTCTTAAGTTGTATATCGCAAAGTATACTCAGCTCGTTACCGGTACCGGCAATGAATCACAATGTAATGAGCTACATGCGGACACTGCACTACAAACAAATGCCCAAGTTACATAAAGGTAAATGGAAACATATTTCTTCAAAAAATATCACTCCACAGGTCATACAATAGGTACAGACCTTTCTTGAGTAGACATCGCCAAGGAAGCTCTTGCAAGTTGATAACGCAGTTAGCTTTGACAGCAGATGTTCTAGTCAAGGAAACAGGAGGAGTTTTTCAAATTGCGCCGAAGTTTCAGACGTTGGATGTCCGTTGGCCGATTGAGCGTCGACTTTAACGGTCTCGTTCTCAGAAAACAAGTCAAGGAATTCGTTTTTCACCACTTGAATTTGAATTTGAATTTGAATTTCACCACCGTTTTTAAAAAACATTCACTGGGTGCTTTCCTAGGCGTTGTAAGGGCACAAACTTGCTTTTCTAGTAAAATGAACGTTGGCGGACAGGAATTGACATTCGTTATTACGTTATTACGTTACTGTAAGTAAGGTATTCTGTACCAGCCATTCTATTTGCTAGCATGATCGAAGGAAATGTCGTATTATATCTGATGTCTTGCTATTTCTGTGTTTTGGCTTGCAGAAATGCAATTTGGATGCAAAAAATGGAATTGGTAACCGGTAACTCAAATCGTTAAATCGGTATCCGGTAACCGGTAATCAGATTCCAATTGGTGATCTGATCCTGTAGATTAGGTACCGCCGCTATGTCCTCTCCTCTCAGGACAGATGTCATGCTATGTTTTTCGGACTTTGGCTTCTTCTTTACATTTTCCTTGGCTCTCCATCGTCAGTCGGATTCCTTTCTTCGCAAATCTCATTAAACCTAGTTCCGCGATTCTGCTTCTGCCTTTGTTGGAAACTGACGGTCGCATCAGAAGATCTTGTCCCTCTTATTAGCTTGTGAGGTTGCGTAACCAACGCTCGTGCCTACAACGCCTCAACACTCAACAGCCTTACACAAGTTTTGCCATGGATACCAAGAATGACAACAAGATAATTTTTTTCCATTCTTAATATCATAGTACATTGAACAAAATTACTCAGTAAATCAGTGCAAGTAATCGCAAATTATACTCCGTAGGGGTACCTTTCATGATAGCTAAGTGAACCGTTTGTCTCACGATTTAGTCACATAGATGTGGATCGCTAAGCTCCGACCGCAATACTGTTCGTCTTCATCAGACGATAATATCGACTGGCTGTGTATTAGTCATAGCAACGCCGTGGTTGGTGGTGATTGGAGCGTTTCGATTCTCGTTAGGGTTGTCGTTGTCTCCGGAGTATTTCGATCCTTGTCATTTAGACAATAAGCTTTAGGCACCGATCGGCTGTTTTGTTGTTTGATCACGGTGGGCATCCACGCGTCAGGAGTTCAATTCCACTTTTCCTGTTCAATGATGTTGTCAGGGTGATTTCTTATTACACCTGAGAGTGTACCAATGTGAGTCTCGGTCATTAAACTTTACCTCAATCCTTATTCACCCATGTTCATGTTGTCCACCATTTAATCACCCATGTACCCCTGCATGTAGTACGTAGCGATATAGTTATTAAGTAGTTATTCAAGAACCAATTCATGAAAGTATTATATAAAGTCATCCATCAACTCAGCCATCGCCTCCCCCATCAGCTTAACCCTAATGAACACGCCTGTGTTTCCACCATGTGACACCTCATGAACACAACACGAGTTCATTCATTTACCATCCCATTTAATGCGCCAATGTACTCTCCCAGTACCGTCTCATTACTCTCCCGTGTTTTCTCTAATTCATTTTCATTTACCCACCCCAGTCACGGCACTGAACTCGTCCAAGGATGCTATCCATATATTCATCTCTCTTATTGTGCCGAGTGTCACACGTTAACTGACACTAGAAGTCCAAACTCTAAGAACCCTGTGGTGTACTCACTCATTTGCCAGCCGACATAACCATTACGTAAACTCTAATGTGCCGTGGGGTTCCTTAAGTAGCAGCTCCCGTTACTTTCGGTTTCAGGTAGCCGCTTAACTTCACGGCACCGTTACTTTCAGTGGCTGAATACGCGAGTAATTGAAGAAAAAGGTAAGGTTAACACAACCGCGGAACAAGCACAAAACGCTACTGTAAATTCTCTCTCTCTAATCGATTCTTTGGCATTCTTCGTCATCTTTGTGCAATAATCAAAGTGGCTTTGAGCCACTGAACTCAAAAAATTAATCAAAAACCACTCTCGTGTGTATGGTTTTGATTTCTCAGGGGCACCCAACGAGCCAAATCAGCCAAAAGCTGTAGAAAGGCATTTTTAAGTACCTTATGGTGTTTGAAGTCTATTTAAAGAGATGTTTTCATAAGCTAGAAGAAGTTTATCTGTTCGGATTTCCTAGCTGAAAATTCAATTGCCCGAAAATGTCAGGGAACAAAATCTTCCACTGAGAAAATGCTAACGGAAATGAACTTTCCACTAACTTTCCAGGGAACTATTTTCTTTCCGAAAATGCTAGCTGACGTTTTTGATTGCCAAAAACAGATATTACGACCTTTTCGAAAACCTCAGGGGCTATGATTTCCCAATTGCGAATCTTTTAGGCCACGTTTTAGTTACGAAAATCCGAGTAAACTCTTTAATGGACGCCGAAAGCCCAAGGCGAATTACCATCCACCGAACAGACATCTACCGAAACTTGTCGTTGGGTGCCCCTGATTTCTTTGTTGGTAAACTTGACTGAAAGTTCCAAAAGAGAACAGTGAAACTTGCGTTACATTTTACGCATAATTTAAAAGTCTTTCTGGGGTAAATTCTCTTCAAAACAAATCTCTTCTGTTTATCCCAAACAGGATTATCATGAGTAAGTTCCTCCTATTCTGTCCTTGATATCTTTGGTTAGTTTTTCTGAAGTATCTTGTTGAAATTATCTTTTTTCACATTTGGCCGTTTTCATGAACGTAGTTTTGGTTGTACAGTTTTAGTTTACATGGTATGCGGAAGTTAATATTCGCAGAATGTTTAACAGGAAGCGAACGAGTGAATTCAACCACACATTTCAAACTCTGAAATTTGCTATTTGCTAATATAAACTTACTCCTATTCTCCGTAATGACCTGGAACTAGCGTGCACACGAGGCTTAAACGAGGGAGTCTTTTTATATGAAAATGTATCCCCCGCAAGAGCCTCCACTTCGTGCTTGATCCAGTTCAATAACGAGAATGCGAATATGGTTTATTTCCGAGTTGAAAACACTAAGCGTCTATTTAAGCGATAATGGAAGTTTATTATCCACTCATATCCCGTACAAACAGTGACGAGCTTGTCCATTTAAAGACGGCGAAGAAAGAAGAAAGAAGCAGCCACAGACTGCAAATAACTCGCATACATGGCTTCCATTTAAACGAATTTTACTTTTTGTAGTATGTGTAACATTGTTTTGTTGTTTGTTTGTTTTTTTGCGAGTGTGACTACAGTGTACTTCAGTTAAATATCATGAAAAATTCAAGATTACAGCCAAAACTCCAGATAATCGATTCTGCGGTCTATAAACCGATGTCTTAAACTACCGACGTTTTGAAAATGGACCCTTAAGGCAGTAACAGCTATTAAAAGAAGATCAAGCGGTCACTCATGCGCAGTCCTTATTCACTCTTTACCATGGGTTGCCCACTCTCTCAGCCTCAGCTCTTGTCTGTTGATTTTGTCGCTTATAGTTCTCGGAATATCATCCACAAATTCAACCTGAGACGAAAAAGGTAGAGTTCCTTAGGGTGGTTTCTAAATGGCCATTGTTTTGCTGTTTAAATTGTCGTCGTTGTTTTTCTGTTTAAATGGCACAAAAAACATTTGCATTTTCTCCTCTTCAGTTTAAATCCAGATTAACAATTCCCTCATCAAGAGCATTAAATGTGATTTGTTAGCAAGTTTGAAATGGGCGCGCAAATCCATAGAAGAGAAAGTTTACAGTCAAGTCAGGTCAGGCGTCCCCCCTAGATTACATTAATGAGTTGATTATTTGAACATGAAACCCGTTAGTCGTTTCGAATAATGCAATCATTTTTTAACTTTGATTGCTGATTGGACTATGCAACAAAAGATGCTCCTTGTATGGTATGGTGATAGGTGAAACACTGTATTGTAAATGTCATTATCCAGAACCTTTTTTGCTTTCTAAATCCCATAGAGCTTGTAGAAGACGTATTCGTGATAAAAGGATTTCAGGCGAAGTTTTAGCAAGTATTCTCGTCAATATTTTTGGTTGTTTACAACGCTGTACGCTATCAGCTGTGTTTCGCCTGATACAAATTTATTAGTTCAGGATTCTTCGGAAAGAACTGAATGTTGTTGGATTTTAAAGGTCTCGTTGGTCGAACGCGTTTTTCAAACACATCTACGGACATAGCCCAATCAGTAACTGAACTTCGATTCGAATATTTCAAAAATGATTGCATTATTCGAATCGACTAATGGGTTCAATGTTCAAATAATCAACTCATAAATGTAATCTAGGGGGATACGCTTGACCTGACTCGACTGTAAACTTATGATCAGATGGTCACGTGATCTTACCACTTGCGGCTTCATCCAACGCGCAGTGTTGTGGATCACGTGGTGTTGCAGCTCTTTGACCATGTCATCGTTCTGTTGGTCTTTGAAGTCAGAAGACAGCACAACAAAGGCTTTCATCAGCTGGAAAACAAATATATGTAGGAAATAAGAAGCCTTGACGCTTAGTTTGCAATGTTTGTCTCACAATGTAGTCTCTTTAGTGTGGGTATTACCGGGGAAACTGTGTGGTTTAAATTTGTTCGTCTTATTCAAAGTTCAATTGAATTTGGCTCTTTACGGTATCAGTATTCTCTTGTAGGCACTTCGTTATCAACATTTCCTGTTAACACGTCTCAGTGAATTTGAGTGTTGTCTTCTTAAAAATACTTGCGCGAGTGCAATATTTTGCTCAGCGATATCTAAGCTTAAAAGCGTGACATCTTGTCAAGCATGCGGCGGAAGAAACAAATTATCGACATTTGTTTTGCAAGAGGCTAGAATGCGATAGGTAAAATAGCTGGTCTGTTGCCGCATCTGAGGGGACACCGGGTTGAATAGTTGGTTCATACTTCGTTCTACGTCTCTTGTTAAGCGAAAACAGTTGTCACGTCAAAGAGGTATAACTGGTGGATCTACCAAAACAAGGAAAATAAGCTAAACAACGTCTTACTTGGGCGTTTTTCATCAATGCCTAAAGTGGTAAGGAAGATCCAGTGGTAATTGGGAAGTTTTCAAACCTTCGATGTTTCATCCCTATTGCTACTATTTTGTCACCCAGAAAGCTTCGATGAGTAGTAAAATTATGAATAACAAGGAAAGTTATCCTATTGATGGATCATGCATCCGGGATAATGCACCACATCATCCTGAAAGCCTGAAGGGTCAATCTTTCAATGTAAGCGTGACATTCTTATCCAAGAACACGACTTCCATCCCTCAACTCCTAGATGTAGGAATAATTACCAGTTGGAAAGTCAAGTACCATAAAAAAAACTGCTTATGATGCATTTGCAGCCAAATAGACGGTGTCAAGAACGCAACAGAGATTGTCAAGTAATGGCTATATTGAATGGGGAAAACGAGCGTGGGACGAAGTCTTTGAATCTACTATCAAAAGGAGTTTTCACATAAACACGATTGTATCAGAATTCAGTTATTGAGCACCTATACTTCCGTGCCCTTCTATTACCTCTTTGATCACGAGGTCTTTTGGGGTGGGCAGCTGACTACTGCAACTTCCAACACCGCAGTGTGCGCCTGTAGACAATTTTCGACTTCAATAGGATTGATATTGTCTCTGAAGCAAACAAAAAAAATTAGTCTAGGCATTCGATTATTCCATAACAAACTGAAGAGATAGATAGAGGTGTTTTGTGTAGTGAAGAATTTTTTTTTTCAGGCCCTGTTTTTCGCAGCTTATTTTTGTCTTGAAGGGGAAACTTCCAATGGTGATTTGTTCGATTTCGATCAAATTTGGACAGTCGCTGTATCAACTTATCTTCAACAAAAATGTTTAGGGAAATTAGGTAATTCAAAAACGTTTTTCGCTGACAGCGAGATCCGTGCGGTCACTTTTGTTCCGTACGGTCACATTTTTTCCAGCGAATATGAAAATGCTCTGTAACTTTTGAACACAATCGAATAAATGAAAACCGCAACACGTTTTTTTCGCTTCTGAGTTCCAGACTTTGAGGAAAATATCAAATTCCCGAAATTCAAAAATCTTATTTAGTTATAGCTTTTAAAAGATGATTTAGAGTTTAGATTCACTTTCTTAAAAAATTAATGAAATATTCGAATAGCTAGTTCTATTTGCTTTAATTTGATATAGAGTTTTTGGTAACTGGACTGTATATTGGGAGCCTCTACAAGCCTTAGATTAGACACACCCCTGAAGGTAAACGGTAAACTTAAGAACTGAAACTTCAAGCTCGGCACATAACGTTGATCGTCTTCAAAGCAGTTGCATGTACTTGTCCCGAGATCGAATTTGCGTTAACAACCGACGTAAAACATAAAACACGTGCCTTTTTACCCCACAAGTTATCACATTACGTGTAGCGAAGGAACGTTTGTTTTATTTACCCATCATAGATGATCATGTCGTCTTTACGACAGTCCACATACACGAATCCATCCTCATCCTGTCTTCCCAGATCACCTGTGAAAACATATATCAAGCCTATCACCCCTTGGTCAAGAAAAACACTTTTTTGCAATGTTCTGTACTACTATATACATTCACTAAATATATGGAGGTGACCCAGTCCCCAACTGCGCATCCTAAAGAGAACAATACTATTCACGAAAATGTCTAAATTTACGTACCCAATTTCTGGCAACACTTTCGCGAGAACGCCTAAATTGGCTATTATAGTACAATTTCTACATTTTGGCAAGTTGTAAGCAGTAACTTTATAAAAATTGGAAATGATGCACTACGTAACGACTCCCACCTGTTAAGTAATAGTCGCCTCTGATCATAGCACTTGTTTTCTCTGGGTTGTCCTTTGACAAAGTTATGGAAAAGGGGTCAGAATAGAAGACAACTGAATAATGTACGGACAAAAAGAATATAGTGAAAGAGGTTGGAAGACAAATTAATGGAGAAAGGGGGTTAGTTTGTCGACGTTGGTGCTGTATTGTTAGGAAAGTGAAAACAAAACTGATGTTATCAACTGACATAAAAAGGTAAACTGAACGCCGTGAAGATAATCGAGAGGACTGAATTTCAGTTTTAGCGTTAGCATTATGTCATTTCCTCTCATGAAAAGGCAGCTTTAGAAACGTTAGTTACGTGTTAGTTCGTGAACCTCTTTAGGACGGCCAACTAGGTTGGCGACCCAAAAGTTATTCACAAACAGAGAAAAGAAGCGAGACAAAGAGCCAGAAAGATATTGTTGATGTCTTGAACACGTCGTTTCAGCCCAGTATCAATTTTATGACCATTATCTTCAATTTGCTACACATCTTCCATTAGTCGCAGTCTCTTTGTTGCAACAACAGTTCATGGACATACTTAACTTCAGAAAACAAAACACTCAAGAAATGAAAAACAGATAACAACCACATAACGTGTAAACATCCCAACTGGCTTATGAGGTTTTACTTCGATGGCAATTTCACCCTGTAGCCCGGGGTGTTGTTGTTTCCCTTTTTCGTCGAGAACCTAAAACGAAAGTTCGTTTAAAGATATTTTACATGAATAAACCAAGGGCTCAAGGTACAGTAATATCGCCTTCAATTTCAACATTCACGCTAGTCAGAACAAAGCCCTGTTGCGAAGTCTTATCGTCATTTGCATTGCAGATATTGTAGACGTTTTAAAATGGAAGCATACGATAGCTCCGTGTGTTGGGCAAAAAAAAAGCTAGAGAAAGGGTTCTTTATGATAAACAATTTGGCTTTCGTGCCAAGCACTCGACTAATCAAGCAATATTAAGTATTATTGATCAAATTCAAAGGGCAATTGATGGAAAGGACTTCTCTTGTGGTATATTTTTAGATTTCAGCAAAAGCTTTTGACACAGTAAATCATAAGATTCTCCTTGATAAATTACAATACTATGGTATCAGGGGTGTGGCTCTCACTTGGTTCAAATCTTATTTAGCTGATCGCCGGCAAGTTGTGACTATCAATAATATTAGTTCAGACCCTCTTCCAATCTCTTGTGGTATTCCCCAAGGATCTGTTTTGGGTCCGTTGCTATTCCTACTCTATATAAATGATTTTTACCTCTGTTCTGATCTATTTGATTTTCATTTATAACAAAATTCATAGTCATAATACTCGCTTGGCCTGCAGACAAACTTACTATTTACCTAAACCTCGTACAAATTATGGCATCTTCAATATACGCTTTCAAGGACCAAAAATCTGGAATTTAATCGAAGGAAATGTTAAAGCCTTGTCTATGAGTCAGTTTAAAAAGGTTCTAAAAACTAAATTTCTTAATGATTATGAAGACATCTTTCTTTTTTCATATGCTATTTTCTTTGCTTTTAATCAATAATCTTGCTTATTTATATGATGTACGTTATATTATAATTATTTCTAATTTATAATACTGTGGGTGTTTTTGTGTGTGTGTGTTTTTGTGTTTATGCCTGTGTCTGTTTTTCTGTGTGTGTTAGTGTATGTTCTTTGTGCGTGTTTTGCTCTACTTCTTGAGTGTATTGTACCTCTGATCCATTTCACTAATTTATTTTTATATCCTGCAATTATCGACCCTCAGGCATTTTTAACTCTTAATAGTTATTTCTGAAGGTCCGTACCTTTTCTTATGTATTAATATATATATTCTCGTATTTAAGAAATATAAGGTACAATAAAGATGTAAAGATGTTGTTGCTACTGTGAAAATAAGGAGTTGCAGTGAAATCTCCGCATTAAAACCAAGCACAAACAGAATAAGAATAAAAAGTAATTTCAATAAAATAAAATCCGAGAAAAAATAACTTTTCTCAGCTGGATCGCGACTGGGACCTCGAGCAAGAGAAACTGATGATCTCTTGTTATACAGTCGTAGAGGATAAACTTAAATCCAAGAAAAAATAGTGTCCGCTAGACATTTTTAATTTCTCTCTTTCTTTCTGTCTTTCTTTTTTTTTCATTCTCTTAAGCCACAGCTAAACGTTCTAACACTGTTACAATATTTTGTTGGTTCAAAAAAGTTAGAACGTTTAGCACCCCGTGCAAGATGATGTCTAACCAATAGTTTTTGTTAGATGAATGTTTTGCTTTCGATCAAACATTTTGGCAGACTTTAAAAAACGATTATTGCACCCATTTTAAAATCACTGGTTATCCTTGCAATCCGATTGGCTCTCAACAGTGCAATTTACTCACGAATCGCGCTATGTTTTGTTTCGCATCCTTTTTTTAACCTATCAAAATGAAATAATACTAACCAATCAAATTTCAAGGGTAAATAAATATTGATATCGACAAAAAAAAAACTATGTGGTTTCAAAATGGGTGTAATCAGGAGCCCATCACCAGGTGTAATAAAGTGATAATTGAACTTCGTGTCGTGCAAGTTTGGTCTGAAATCACATGATATGGGGGCGATTGCAAATCGAACTCGCGCTGCTCGCATGTTCGATTTTGAAATCACGCGTATGATCGCAGACCAAATTGCACTCCACTCAGTTACTCAATTATTAATGTTCTCTAAGTGTAGTTACACTAGGCTATGAGAACCGCGTAGCTTGGAAATGCGAAATTTAAAGCCAAGATCTCTCGTTTCCGCTTGCATTTGTCGCTCTACGGAATGACCGCTTCCTGGCTACTGACTCGTCTTACACGATATGCTTTGTCGTTGAGTTAACTAAAAGATCTTATGGATCCTCGCCGTTGTGAACGCTACTTTAGCAGCTGCGAAAAGCATTCACAACTCATGACAACTGCGATGATCCATCACATATGTAAGCTAATGTTTAATTAGTTAATAATTACAACATGATAGAAATGCATTTAACATCAAAGGAAACGGCTCGGAAAAAAATTCGAGTTCCAGATGGGATTTGAACCCACGACCCTCCACGATCTAGACGGACGCTCTAACCACTGAGCTACTGGAACTCTATAGTGAGCGAGGGTGAAATGTGGGCTTTTGACTGGAACCGCACCACGCGGTCATGCTCACACAGGCAAACGTTGACTAGCACATATGACTCATAACTGCATCACGCCTCTGGAACTGGAAGGTTTTTTTTCGAGTTTATTTTGACGTTACATACATTTCTATCATGTTGTTATTTCTTAATTTACTCACTTTGGAGGTTTAGTAATAATTGCAACTCTCTGGCAGAGATGAAGGGTTGGAAATTGCAAGCCATTTGCATTTTTTACATCCATGACCGAAGGCAATTATTCCAGTGGACGATACAAAACAGAAAAGGTTCCTGGTAAAGGCTTGTTAAAAATATATTAAGAATCATTTAACTTACGAACTGTAAGTCAATTAGTGTAATTTATTGTAATTAGTGCAAGTGTAAGATGTAAGTATGGTGTAAATAAAATTGTATTTGAAAACAGA
Organism: Pachyseris speciosa; assembly: GCA_016490735.1. Lineage (NCBI taxonomy): Eukaryota > Metazoa > Cnidaria > Anthozoa > Scleractinia > Pachyseridae > Pachyseris > Pachyseris speciosa. The sequence goes on from JAEMWC010000023.1 coordinate 400,536, forward strand.
ATCGTTTCACTTACAGCCAACGCGATTCCTGGAAGAGGTTTTCCTACTGAACCAAGACGAGCTTCATCTTTCCTACGTGATATGCACAGATTTAGCTGGAAGGGAAAACTGATATTTAATATCTTAGAATATTAATTTTAGAAAGGAAAACGTCGGAAAATTAAAAAAAAAAACACGGAGCATTCTGAACTTACATCACCACCACAACAACAACTACGACAATAAAAACACTTCATTTCACCCCAGAATTTGAAAATAAAGAATTTACATTATAATATCAAATGGTGGGGGTGCTGGCTACCTGAAATAACGTGAGAGTTAAAAATTCCAGGAAGCCAGTTAAAAGAAAACATATTTTACATGTTTAGGCCAGGGACACGAAGACATAAAAACATAGATATACACACAAACAGATACAACAGAATTAAGTTAACTACCAGTAGACTAAGATTATAATATTTCAAAACAGAATTTTGTATCCAGAAAAATCGAACAACGTCACATGGTTGCACTCCAATACCAATATTATGGTTTGGCCCGCCCAAACATTACATATCAAGTTGTGAGAATCAAGGAAATGGGAAGCAAAAATGGCCTTTGAAAACAAGCCACTGTCGATGATGATGCAATAATACAGTTTGTATTGCAAATCTTCAGTATACACTTCTATTACTTTTTTTATAAGAGTGTCTTATTTTGTAGCTGAGGTTGAACAGAGACTGAGTGCTCTTTTTTTTTTAATTTGCTGAGCCTGAACCGTTTTTAATATCCTCTTCGCTGTTATTTTCAGGTTGCTTTCAGCAGGTTTAATCTAATTACTCTATAATTCATAGTTTAGAATGACTAGAAAACATAGCCCGACCACAGGTACGACATTTTAGAGCTGTTTTAAACATGCATATCTTATTGTTTAAACGAGCAAAATGTAGTTCATTAGAAATTCATGTTGTTACTTCATGTTTATACATGTAGCTCGATGCAAAAACAAGTGTAGAAAATAAAATGCTTTTAGCTCTTGGTCTCAGCTTGGGTGTACTCTTAACATGTTCTAAATATTTTGGTCAATCTCAGCCTCAACGTTTTTATGAAAGGTTCCCCTTGCTAAAGCCGAGAAGAGTTATAAAAGAGTGTATGTTTGTTCACATATGCATTTTAGCCGAATAATATTCAAAAGTAAAAAATGGTACAAAACTGGTGACAACTTTCCGCAAGTACTGTTCCTTTTATATAGGTATAAATTGTACGTCTTAGTTTGTAATCTGTGAAAAAGACAAAAGATTAAACACGTTTGATTCGATAAATGACTTTTATTAGTAAATCAATGATCTGACGCACTGCAACCGACACCTCATCCGGATGGAAGTAGAATCCGTCTGGTTGTAAAAGACTAACTAAATCTTGGACTAAAAATAAATCACCCACCCCTTACCAAGGGCTCAAATCTGATGACCCACCCCCTCTCTGCTCCGTCCCAAGCCCTCCTCTCCCTCCCTCCCCCAACCCAATGTACTTTTTGAGTGGTCTCTAAGCCAGACGAGAACACCTGAATATATATTAACTTGATAAACTGAGTTAATCGGTCAAAAACGGGTGAGGTAGGCATTCCTTAGGCTTACTTTTTGCGCCTTTTCAGCGCAAGCGAAACGAAAACAGATCCTAACAACAGCTAGGATTGTTTTTGTTTTGGTCGTATTTCCCTGCATTCCTTAGCTCATTTTAAAATTCTACTTACCATCTCAGTTTGGCCGTACATAACGTTCATGTCCAATCCGGTTGCTTGTTTCCACAAAGTCATTAACCTCGGGCTGATCACTTCACCCCCTGTGGCACAGTGATTTAACTTGAGAAAAGAGCAGCTTTTAAGGTCTTCCAGCAGCAAACGGGCGTATTTTGCAGGACCAAGCGAAATACTGGTAATGGGATAGCATTGCAAAGTAATCAGCAATTCCTTTGGAGTCAAGTCAGCAAAATGGACAAAGGTTCCTGCTCCCAGAGACCAGGCAGCGTACGCCAGAAGCATTGATAAGATCCAACCAGTTGAAGAGTGGCACCATACGAGATCTTCTGGAATATATTCGTATTCATCTCTGTAAATGTCGAGAGTGAAGAACAAGATATGTACTCAGCTACCTTAAATTTTATTAATCTAAAGGAGTTACAAAAATGCTAAATATACAGCAAACCTTTCCCCCTGTATCGCTGTCAGAAAAATTTCAATAAACAGCTGATCTTCTACACAGTTTTAACAAAATCGAACATGAACATTGTTGCGTGCTCTATGGGCGTTTACTCGAGCAACATTGAGATGCAGAAGTAGGACGTTCGCTTTCTGATTCTCGAAAACAATCCGTTTGAAATTGAAAATGGTCTGCGTTTTCATTTTGGTTTGTGCAAGGCATGCATGTTTGTTTTCGTGCAAGCAAAGCGCGTAAAACTTGCCATCGAGAGTGATCTAAGTTTATAACAGATTATTAGCGGAGCTCCGCGAGTGGAAGGCGCGCGCGCGGAGAAACCATCGGTAAGAAGATATGGTAACCCATCTGTGCTAGAAAATTTGGTTTGGGTTACCATGCGACTGACCAACCGACCGTACGCCTATACTTCGACCCCTCTAAACATCGAACTGTTACGGCTTTCGAGCTGTGATAAATTGAACTTTTCGATCGATTTACCGATAGGCGCAGCACGTGCGAGGCTTCTAACCTTTTCTTTAATTCGAGAGACCTTTGTACGCCGAGAAACTCTACTGGATTAAAATTTTCACAACTTTACAAAGATATGTGCGGGAAAATGTGCTTAGGTCTTTCGAAGTGGATCGTGTAACCTTGAACGCTTACTGTGCCAAATAAACAATACAGTCGACATGTTAAATTTTGCTAAACTTCACCATTGCCACGACGAACGTCAAAATTTGTATGTGGCACACAATGCAAGAATAGGAACTGAAGTAAACTCAGTTCTGCTTCGGATTTTTCTCGGCTTCATAATGGCATAATGTTTTGGCTTACGTAGTGGAAGATTGTAAATTACACAAAGCACATATTTTTATTCGCAATCGATCTTTCCTCAGTAAATAAGCAAATGAAGCCACGTGCTTTCTATTGTGCATTGACCAATGAAAACACCGACACGTGCTTTCGATTGTAAATTAACCAATGAAAACAAGAGCACGTGCTTTCTATTGTGCATTTTGCTCCACAGGAAAAAAGGACATAATTTATAACTCGGCATACCTTTTAAGTTACCCGAGTAATTAAAAGTTGCCACTTCGAACAAGATCTTGTCCCGATTGCATGGTGATCGCGCTGACCCACAAAGGGCCGACCATCTTATTTAACAGGTGTAGGGGTGGATCGAGAAATTGATGAACAAGAATTAATATCCTTTCGCAGGAAGAAAAAATAGTATGGAAAAAAAAATGAAGCAAAAAAATTATGCAAAAAATGGAAAGAATAATAAATAATGATAATATTTGATGGATAAGATCTGATCTAAGACATAAAGACTTTTGTTCAATCTTGGGATATTTTGATTTTCATAGCAGGTTGAGTTTGTACCATTAGAGAGCTTAAGCAACGACGACGGTGACGGCAACGAGAACGTCACAAAACAATGGGCTAAATTAGGAAAAACAATGGCTCTGCACGTGCGTTTTACATTTTGGTACATTTCTTTGCCGTCCTCAGCAAAGCAACAACGTGAAATGACCAAATTTTAGGTTTTGTGGAGAGCGTGAGCCTATGACAGTGAACTCTTCTTTCTTTTTCTCAACTTCAATGCCGTTTTAACTAATTTAGCTCCAGGATAGTTCGCCCACATTTTGTGAAGTTGCAATAATCTCGGAAGAGTTACGATGACGAGAAGTTACATTTTCAAATGACGTTTTCGTTGCCGTTGCCGTCGTCGTTGCTTAAGCTCTCTAATAGAGAGCTTAAGCAACGACGACGGCAACGGCAACGAAAACGTCACTTCAAAATGTAACTTCTCTTTATTGTAACTCTTTCGTGATTATTCCAACTTTTTTAACTTGTAAAATGCTGGTGAACTATCCTGGAGTTAAATTAGTAAAAACGGTATTGAAGTCGGGAAAAACAAAGAAGAGTTCACCGTTATACGCTCACGTTCTCCACAAAACCTAAAAATTGGTCATTTTACGTTGCTGTTTTGCTGAAGACGGCAATGAAATGTACCAAAATGTAAAACGCACGTGAAGGGCGATTGTTTTTCCTCATTAAGCCTATTGTTTTGTGGCGTTCTCGATGCCATCGCCGTTGTCGTTGCTTAAGCTCTCTATTAATATTGCTTGTGCCCGGACGGTACGGCCAAAGGAGTTCAAGCTTGATCGATTGCTCTTTTATGCGTTTTTAACATTGCGGGGTAAATACATGTTCCCTCCCCTGGACTAAACGAGGCATCGGACTAAATGTAGCAGGGTCTACACTGGCTCCGAGTATTTTGACGAGACCACCCCTACTAAAAAAAGAACCTATCTACGTTATACTGAAGTACCATTTACGCCAAATGCTTCACTATCGCCCCTCCATCCTCTACAACTGCATAATAAGAGATCGTCATTTTCTCGTGCTCGAGCTCCCAGTGGTTCAGTTAAGAGCGGCTAACGTTATTCAGCGGATAAGTTGCGATTCATCTGAGAAACATTATTGTAACTGATACATTTATTAGTCAACTGGATAGTAACTTGTCAGCCGGATAAAGTTTTCCGCTCTTTAAACCACTGGGCCGAGCCTAGTGTACATACTTTCTCATTCCTGCAGATCCTAGCCCCAGACTTCCATGTGAATGCTCGATCATTTTTGCATTACCCGTTGTTCCACTTGAAAAATAGATTTGCGCAGGTTCACTGCTAAGTGTTTTTATGGCCTATAATCATAAAAAATACAGTAACAGTTCAGTTGGCAACATTGCCCGTATGTCTCATTGGAGTGGTTTCGGATTTGAGTGGCAGAAGTTAAGTTGGCTTGTGTCTTGTTTCGCTCTTCTGCACTGAGTGATCAGGCTCACTTTGTTTACAAAGTACATGTTGAAAAAAGGACGGTTCAGCTTTATATGGTGTTCTCCCTTCCTCTCCCCTACTTCCAGGCTTGTCGCTGGTTCTTTCATATGCAGTTTGAATTTATGAAGATTGTTGTTTTTCTGGCTTACGCCACTCGATCCAAACCCATTCTATTCAGGCAAGGATAATCATGTGCAACTTTAAAAGCAAGTGACACACATAAACATCAACCCACGGCCTGGCCAGTACCTTACGCATGCGTACAGCCATATCACCCAGGCAGTGGCAACCGTGGACAGCTGTTTCGTCCTTGTTAGGACTCATCAGCATGGCATAGCCGTCGGGCAACACTGGCCCCGAGATACCAATCCTAACAAGGACGAAGCAGCTGTCCGTGGCTGCCACTGCATGCCCGGGTGATACGGCTGTGTGCATGCGTAAGGTACTGGCCAGGCCGTGGGTTGATGTTTGTGTGTGTTTCCTTTTAACCCTTTGTAGCCTGATGGCCGATATATCGGCCATTAAACAGGCCTACCGCTTTTAAGATTGCCCACGCTCTCAAATTTAGACCTGATTATTATGGTCTGTTTACAGTGTCAACCAGTAACTGTTTTAGGCTTAAGAGCCAATACACTGGGAAAAACCTTCGTTTCCCGTTCCATGTCATTATTTGTTTTCAAGCAAAACCAAAATGCGCCCTGGAGCAAAGCTGAAAAACACACATCTTTGCTTTCAATTCTTTAATTCAAAATCTCCTTTGGAAAACAAAATACCCTAATGAGAGCAAACCTTCATCTCATGACTAAGCATTTATCTCCAATGTTGCCACTCACGCCTACAGCGAGTCGAGCATCAGCCATTTGTTCGAGCCACTTTTCAAAGCCTATGTTTTTCTCTTTGGCGCCCGGATTGCATTCTGGCAGATTTGGATACCACGGCGAAATGGAAGTCCCGCCATTTTCATTTTATAGATTTTTCATAAGCGTCGAGCCATCCGGACCTACTGGCAAAATATGGTACGAGTTGTGTTCTTTGCAAGTTAAATCTCACCAAAAATGCCTTGCTAGGTCCAAGAATCCATCACAGAACGGCTAGAGAGACGAACTTCACTTCTGAGCTGCCATGACTCGACACGACTATTTGCATCCCAGTCGTTGTGAAATTATCTCTCACCTCTGGCTTCTTTCAGAGGTTTGCCTCTACTCTCCATTCCAGCTTAATGATGCCAGCCTAGGAGCTTCTGCAGTGAAAAATGGCTCGAAACACACACTTATAAACCGAGTACCTACCGATTACAACTCGTTACGGTCGGGAGCAAAACAACAACGTTTCAAATTGGTGACGTCACAATAAAACTTGAGTCGGTATTCCAGAGCAGCAAGCGTTTCATGGCAGACCTTCATATAGGACATCTAGATCCCTTTCAATTATTTGCATCGAGAAAATTGCCGAAAGAGTTCAAAAAAAATTTGGGTGTTAAAGGGTTAAAGGAAAATCATAGCCAGAAATCCGAGACAGTCAGCGGGTTGAACGGCAGGCACGTGCATTCTGGTATTCAATATGATGGCAATGGCTGAAGGCTATTTATCTTAATTTAAATGCTCCTAACTTCTCTGTCTCTAGCATATTGCAGTGATGTGTCGACGACGTCAATTTTCTAAGGTTGAAATGATTTAAGGTGGCCGAACACAGTTTTCGCGCGCGCTCTCCAGTCGTTGGTGCTGATGCGAGGCAGCGCGCGCACAAGGATAAGACAACAACAAACATGGAGCCCAAAGAGTGATGAGTTTTTTGTTCTAAGGCGGTTTTATATGAGGCATATTTCTTCTTAATATGATAGTGTGTTATAAACTTATGTCTTGTTAGAATGGTATGTCAGAAAAAGTCAAATATGGCAGGTTTTTCAGTGTTACCGTCAGAACCGTGAGAACCGACTGAGAACCCACTTAAATGCAGTGCATGCGTAGTTAGTTAAAAAATTGAGATTGAACTCTTTCAGGTCCAGTCTCCGAAATGCGCGTATTTCTCGAAAACGGCCCGTTAGAATTCCACGAAATTTGGCAGGAAATACTTTAGGAAACAAGAAAGTAGGTTATTGCAACAATTCTGAAATTTAACAGAGGAAATTGTAAATAATGGAGTTATCTTTCAAGGACCGATAGCTAAAAATCGGTCTGTTAAAATATCATTAGAATAGTGTCTACATGTGAGTATTGTGACAAGTTTGTACCAGGCAAATGATCGAGAAAATCTAACGACTGAATTTTCCGCAAATATAAAAAACCCGATTTTAAATTGATGTTTGTATCCAGTCACGTTACCATGGCAACAGCGCACACGTCAGCGTAACTATCAAAATTCGAAAGTCTATCCTTTTAACTCATGTCCTGCCAATTTTGGGGACCTAGAGTTCAACGGTTTCAGAATAAAAAGAACTGTGTTCGGCCACCTTAATTGGTGTTTTATCAGTCATGGCATATATTGACGTTTACTCGGGCTAGTAAAAATCCCGAGGTTTAAAATGGGCTTCATTTTTCGTCGTCGTGTTTCATCCGCAAAAGGCACCTCCAGCGTTTCTGCGCAAGCGCGAACTATAAATAGCAACTCACAACAGCAAGAATGATGCCTGTTGTCACGTATCGGAAAAAGTCGATTCACCTTGTGTCTTTGAAGTCTGAACGACTAGTATGTTGAGAGAAGTGTCTACACGAATGTTTACAAGTTCAACAGCGAGAAGAATACTTTGAACATGACCAAACTGAACTCCATATGTTTTGAATTAGGCTCCAAACTAATCTAATTTTGAGCGGTACATTTTGTTAAATAACTCAAGTACAGGATATCATACACCCCTGAGACTTGAACAGGTAGTTTATTTACTATTTTTCCACTATATCTCAATTTCTGGACATTAGTTTTTGAATGATAAGCGAGTTTAGTTTCTACTTGCGTGACGTGAAAATGACCACAGAAACCTTACTCTCTTTCTTATGTTTCAAATGACGTATTTGTAAACAGATTATTTTTCTCCACACATTTCACCAAGACTCTATTAACGTCTATGCGAAAAAATCCTACATCGTTTGATAAGCGTTTCCTTTCTCAAACACTTAGCAGAAATATTCATCGAAACGAAAACAAGTTTGCTTAGTTTTTTTGCAATAAATAACCTATTTTTACTTCATTAGCTATGCTGAACCTCAGTGGTCTAGAGGTCATTGTTACTGCCCCTAATGTAAACAACCCGGGCTCAACTTCTACTAGTGGCAGCTATCCCGGGCTTTTTTCTTCTTCTTTTATAAAAAAATTTTACAAGTGTTATTATTATTATTCTCAATGGTTGAGCTGTAAAGCAATTTTGTAATTTTAAAGGGATATATGTTGATCTGATAGGGGTCTACGGATATAAACAGCAAAGAAATAATTAACTTAACTTAGCTCAAACGTTGCCTTATCAAGTTTTAAGCTAGAAAAAGTCTCTTTATCTTCTACCATCACATTAAAGGCCACTGTCGCGTAATTTGGGTTTGAACCCAAACATGTGTTTGGAAACTGGAACACTTAAAAATTTTCGCAATTTTCCCGTAAAGTACTTAATATGTGTATTGAAACTAATTGCGGTTGTTTATGGCCATGGATGGCAAGGAGGAAATTGACTGCAACTCGAAAAAGTTGGGTTACCTTTTTTCAAGTTTCGTAATTGCGTCCAGAAAAATCACCAAAAAATAATACTGCTTTCTGTTTCTGCCCAAGAACTAATTAGAAATCGACCTCTTCGTGTTAGACGGGGCGGTATAGTAATAGAGAAAGTACTTCCTCACGATTTGAACAACTTATGACAAGAATTGCGGTGACAGTGCTAGTGCCCGTTTAAATCCACGTTTGCGCGTTTTGCGCATGCTTGCGGCTATGTTGGCAGCCATGTTGTCCGGAATTTCTGGCTATGCGAAGCAACCGGTAAACCGCCTGACTGCGGCTGGTCTCCATGTGGTTCCTCTCTACCATATTACATTTGGTATTTCTAAACTAAAGAAAATTGGAAAACTCGGAAAACCACTGGAACAAGGCAAAAAATCAACCAGAAATAACCTTCGTCAATTTCAGAATTTGGGAAAACCTTTTTTTACTGCCAGGCTTGTGTTAAAATACTATACGTTGTTATTGGCAAATTATTTGCTTACTTCACATTGCGGAGAAGCTTTCTCAAACAACTCGTCGAACATCATCCATCCGTTTCTGAAAAAACAAAACGCAGTAGTTGTAACCATCATTCTAGACTGAATGTCGTCTCTTCTTGCTGGAAGCGAATTGGTTGGACTTAACCTAAACATAAAACGATAGTAGTCCGTATACAGCTGCAATTGTCAGACATGTGTTTATATCTCGGGCAATTTTGTTTCCCTCGACTATTCCCAGGACACATCGAGACTCCAGCGAAACCAACGTTAACTGTTTTCTTGGGACAAATCCCTAAGTAGTATATAGGAAATTAACGATGGACGTTGACAACGCTACACGAAGAAAATTTACCTTACACAAAATTAACGTGAAGTTTCCAAAAGGTGGGTTTACATATTTCAAATTAACGCGAAATTTTCGAAAACAAGGTGTGCCTAGCTTTATTTTACGCGAATTTGCTGCAATACAAACCTCTCAAAATACATATCTAAAGAAAAAATCAGCAACATTTCCAGTCATTGTTATTATGTTATTGCTCCTTAATTGGAGAAGTTAGCTATCCCCTCGGGGAAATGGATCAATACGAAGACCAGTCGAAAAATATTTTGAACTCAATTCTTAAAGACGAACTGTCAGATAGTGACTCCGAAGCGTTTATAGAGGAGCTATAAGCAGACGAGGTTTTGTTATTGAGATAAAGGTGCTACAAAACAACAATGATGTAAAATAGTGTGATTTAAATTAACATCGACGTAAATAAATATACATAAAATTAACGTATAATAAGGTATTTTTCTGTTGAGACACTATAATATTTGTCACGTACGTGGTCTTTATTTGATTGCAAAGTTTTAAAATTAAAATTAACGTATAATAAGGTATTTTTCTGTTGAGACACTATAATATTTGGCACGTACGTGGTCCTTATTTGATTGCAAAGCTTCAATTGATAGGTATGCTGCTTATTAAGTGACATACCTCAACACCACGTCGTTGCAGTTGCCAATCAGGATTCTAGACTTGAAGGCAGGTAGCAAGGACACAACCTTGCAATTGAAGGAAATAAGGAAAAGTCAACACAATTAAAAACGCTATGAATTACCTTTTTCTGTGAAAACAATTGACAAAACTTCTCACCATAGCGATCTCTTCACGAAGTTGCTCCAAGTACCCAGCCCACATTACAATACAAGATGGTTTCACAGCTAAAAGTCTTCTGCCAAGCTCTTTCATTCCAAGGTCAAATGGAAATGGAACAAACACGCCACCTGATAAAAACATTAAACAAGCATTGAGTGCGTTGTTTAGGAAAGCAGAAAATTCTTTAGTTTTTCTTTTGGACTGTAATTGTTCGAAAGCTAGTTGATGGTGAAAAAGTAGATGGTGAAAGAACTCGAAATCAAACTTGAAGGAAAAAAATTATTTTGGAAAAACCTACAGTGGTTACCAGAAACATGCAACTAAAAATGTTCTGCAAAAACTTGGAATTAAAGTTCACGCTCTTAGGCGGAGTTAGAAGAAACGTGCTTCGAGTATCTGACCCCAGACGTGCTCAAATCTTATCCTTCGTTTTTTTCCATTAACCTCACACGATTCTCTACCTACAATTCATGGTAATAATCCCACTAATATATACCAAAAATATCCCTGGATGAACCATAAGCCTGTTATACCTGTTCTTAAGCATGCGACAGACATCAGCCAATATTCCGGTAATCTTGGTAAGATAATAACAACACGATCCCCCTTAGTTATACCAGCATGTTTGATCAGCACATTCGCAGTTCTGAAACCAGAAAAGAGTATAATGACACATTAAGGCCGGAAATCAAGGGAAAATGTTCTTAAAATGCCCTTCTTGTTTGCCCCGGTTGGCTTACGACCTTCACAACACTATTTGTCATTAAAAGCTAAAATAAGGTCTATCCATGTACATTCTTTATTTAGCAAATGGAATCCTATCTAGTCTCAAATGTTCAAATTACTTCCAGCAGCAGGCCTTATTTCGTGCCTTATATGACATTTGGAGCCCCTATATAAAAAAAAACCTTCCCCTATATAAAAAATAACCTTGATTGTTTTCGTTGGACTTAAATCCCTTTTAAGTAATCACACTTTAAAAAATAAGAATTCAAGGAAATCTCTCATGCCTTTTTGAATTCAAGGAAACATCCTGAAAAGTCCACTTCACTTCTTTTCTAGTACCATCAATCCACCACAGGGCAAGAGTCTCATTGCATTGTTGACTGTCCTGTGCAAAAGGTTGGATGATATGGAAAAGAAGTTAGAACGCTACTTCTTCCGTCCTCAAGAAGCATTTGGACTAATAGAACTAATAGAAAAAACATGTTTATTGTCACTTAACACAAAATCAAATTACTTTGAAATTTTTCGAATGTCTGTGAATCAGATGATTGGTGAGTGGGAAATATGTGCGCGTAATCACTAAACTAAATCAATATGTAGATTAAGGAAGGTAATATTACCCACCGTTTCATTTCGTGCCCAGTCATCGATGATATCACTAGCGAAGTTAAAGTACTTTGGAACTACAAATTCTCCTCCAGCGCCTCGGGACTGTTGCTCAACGTCATCCATCTTTTTTTAGAAAGCCTAAAATAGACAATTCTTCATCATCAACGCTTTTCAATGATTATCATAACATAGCTGGTAAATTCGTGTAGTCAAATTCAATTGCGCGAGCGTGCTTCATATCCCTATTACGCACGCTTATGACGTAGCAGAGGGATTTCTTTTTTAAAACTACCGCGTTGAAAATGTTATAAAACAATTGTTTCATGTGTCTTTTGTGAGTTCATTGAGATGAGAAGCACTTGGGCAGTTTGGAGAGCACTCAAGAAGCTCATGAAGATTCACTCACTCGATCAGTCGCTCAGTCAATGGGTCATACACGTTTTTGTTAATTGAGCTGACCAGTGCATCTGTGGCGAAATTTGACAAAATGGGTGCCTCATCGAACGATGAAGCTTTACAGCAGAATTTACAACTACGACTCCACGACAACAGCCAAATGAAAACAAAAATTCATCAAGATGCTACAAAGGAATGATGAAAGATATATATAATTAAAATGAAGAGGAACTTGCTGTTCGTAAAGTTTTTCCCGAATACTACCTATGAAAGTGAACAGATAAAGAAGGCGTAATCGGAAGCATAAACGTAAGCGAAACTATAAGACATTCAAGTCAAGTGAAAACAAACCATGGCACAACACAAGCACGGGCCTGACGGAGACGAAGGATTCATTAGCCCCATGCTCGCTATTATAAAGCAACCAATGTGTTGGCTAGCAGGTTTAATCTTCACATCTTATTGTTTTGTCTGTTTCTGAGGAGAAGGCAAACGAAAACGAAGAAAACCGGCGAAACACTTCCGGGATATTTTTAAGGAGAGACTAGAAAGGGCCAGGGGAACTTACATAACCTTAATAAAGAGCTGCGAATGACAGATCGTGAATTCTATTTCAGATGTATGGAGTGCAAACTGGTGTTCTTCATTGGACGAGCATAAGAACTTGCGTTGTGCTTACGCTATGTTCCCTGGTTTTCACACACCGCAGTGGCAAGCATAAGCGCAAGTACAAGGAAAAGGAAATATTTTGATCTTTGGGCTTGCGTCGCTGGTGGAAACCAGGTTTAGTCTTAGTTGTTTTGAGGAAGATTTTGATCGCCGTACATTGTACGATTGGCAATACTTAATCACGCATAATCACGCATACTTAATCATGCATAAAATGTAACACAAGTGTGACTCTCCTCTCTTGGCACTTTGAATAATGTAAAGTTGACAACGGAATCAAAACCACACAAGCAAGGAAACTCACGCTGAGCATCACAGCTCCAGCAAAGCTAGATTTTAAGTTGCATGCAGTCCTTTATGTTGCAGTTTTAGATTGAAAACCAACAGACAAAACTGGTTCCATACATACTTTCGTAATCAGCTCATAGGAGCCTTTGATTTTAAAGTGTACCTTACCCCCACCCCCAAAGAAATTTTTGCGCTAAATTATACAACTTGGCACCAATTCCAAAAACGGTTAACTTTTTTTCCAGTTTAACGGGCTTCAAACCTTATAATAAACTAAGCAGGTCATTTGGTACACGACCGAGTCAGAAGGGGCTTGGGTCTATTCCTCATTTGACGTCACAAGCTGGAGCTCCCACACATGGAGCTCCGGGACTTGTATGATGCAAATAACTTTATATAAGAGTTGAAAAGCTCTTTGCCTCCCTTGTGGGAGGCATTTCTTAGACTCTTGCGAGGTATAGCCTCGCTTTGGTGGTAAGCTTGTTTTCGTCCTATGATTTGAAATTGTTGTTTTCAGTTCTAATTTCGACAGACGTATTAAAACTGTAATCTCGTACCCAGATATTTTTTTCTGGGTACGAGATTAATTAAACTCGTGATTTTCTTGACATCTATTAGCTTGATGGCAGTTACATCTTGAATTTCCTGAAATCCTTCGCCGCTTAAGGTGGAACGATACCCTAGACTACCTTTTTCTCCAAAATCAAACTCATGCACAAGAAACAACCATCATGCAACTCGTTGCCATGAATGACGACGAACACCGTGATGTTTGAGTCTCTTGTTGCTATGGAAACAGAACAAGCTTTTGTCAGATGTCTTTTAACAGTGCTTCCTCGGTAACAATAAATGAGCAAAAACACTTAGTCAGTGAGGCAAGAAAAAAATTATGTTTGTATTGATCTATCATACGAACCTAAACTTGTAGACTGACTCTGGTTATATGCAGAGAGAAAAATCTTCAAAGTTTCACTTTGCCAAAAATGGGTGTTTTTGCCTATACCCACCATCTTTCAAATGATATAAAAGAACAATTCAACAGATTGGCTTTATTCTGGTTCATTGCGTAGAAAGTTGTTCTACCTCAAAGTTGAGCCTAAAAAGCTGGTAAAAGTAAAATCATGGAAAGTAAATAATTTTTCCCATCTACAAATTCCATAGTCTCCTACGCAGCCGTTCTTTGTCTCGTCACGCAAAGCTCCTCGCCACTAACGGCTGCTGAAAACCGAACCACATTCCTTTTCCGACTATTAGCCAATCAGGATCAGCCTTCCATTTTCTGGAAAGTGTACGCGCCAATTCCTCAGTTCGGCGTGCATCCAATCACAGCCTAGTTTATATCGGTGTCCAGCGTGCGCTAACAATGGACTACAGTGGAGTGATAGGAAACGGTTAGCGTTTTGTTTACGTTTTCACTAGGATACTAGATGTTTACCAGTAACTGCACTTGACTTTGTTTCCGAGTAGACGAGTTTGGTGTTGAGGTTAATCGTGGACCAAATGAATATGACAATTTTTTTTCGGGACTTGTCATATTTTGATTTGGTAATACACTCAACACGAGATTGTAGGCCGCGTGTCTTTGAATCGGAGATAGGAAGCCAGGAACGTAAGTCATAGGCGCCCTAGTCCCGCTTTTAGGAGTCAATAGGAGAAGAAATACGAGCGCTAGCTTTGCCTTTGCCAAATTGTAGGGATTTAGATGCTTTCGCTCGGTCAGTCACGGAAACGTTTTCGCGGACAGTCTCTCCATCGGGAATATTTCGTATCTCTTCTGTAGCCCGTAGGAATCGCTTTTGCTCTTGGAGGTTCCCTTTTACTGAAGACTTCCTCTCTTTCTCGTTGAATTTCTTTTTACGAAGCCCGTTGGAACTTTGTCAACCGCTTGTAGCAAACATTTCTGGGCCAGATTACAGAATACCCGGCCACATCATTTACAGATAGCGTCCACTGCAAATGAACAATTCGCTGCTGTTTGAAAAACACCTCACATCCACAACGATTGAATGATTTGTTGACAATTGAGTGAACGTTTGCCTGTATCAGTATTTATCGTGATTTGCATTGCCGACGGCGATGATCACGTAAAACACTATGGACAATCTTCTTAGGAATTGTTCCATCCGTGACCAGAGTCCGTGACATCGCTGACAGAATGAAAAGCATGCTGTTTCCTCTGACTTCATTGTCATTTTTGTGATACCTGATTGGTTAATCCGTTAGACCGCAAACACAAAGGGAAAGGAATGTGGTTCGGTTTTCAGCAGCCGTTAGTGGCGAGGAGCGTTGCGTGACGAGACAAAGAACGGCTGCGTAGGAGACTACAAATTCCATGCCAGTTTCCAATTTCAAACCGGCATAGGGTCAAGAAAAAAAATTTTGTGGTCAGGTTTTGCCATCTTTTCCAGCAACATCAGTGCAAAGTGTTTGTTACACATGAAGCAAAGTGATAAAATCAAACAGGCATGACAATGCACTTCTCCAGCAAAGTAATAGCATAGAGATGGGACAAAACAACATATCAGCTCCAAAATAATGCAACAATTAAATGAAATCTTACCTCGCAAATGAGCAGTCTGGACAAATCGTTTTTCAACTGAATCCTTTATTCAGACAGTAAACATCACAAAACAGCTCTTCTGCTTCGAAATTTGAGAGGAAGTTTGGAAAAAAAGGCAAGCAAGAGCTCTATCACCTCCCTTTTTTATCAGCAACCTCAACCAAGCAGCCAAACAGCAAGAATCTGACCCTGTTGCATCCTGGGAAAAAACTTATGGCCGTAAATATGTTCTCTGTTTATTCTTCTTCATTTTCCTTGTATTATTTTGGGAACAATTTGTATGTATGTAAAGTTTGGCCCGTTTTAAAGTCAAAAGAGTCAGTGTGGCAATGGTCAGTAGCGGTAACTTCGTAGCGTTGTTTTGTTGGCAAAGTGAAGTTCAAGGCAGAGGATTTACAGAGACTCGTTGTTCAAGTTTGGTGCTTTTACCTCGGAGCTTTCAAGAATTTGCTGAGCTTGTTGGAGCCGACTTACTGCGATTTGGAAACTGATTTAATTTGATGGCGAGTATCAGCAAGTATTAAAAAAGGATACGTGTCTGGATAAATGTTTTCCGCATGTTTGATGTTTTACCTCAAGGTCAGTTTGTGTAATGGATTCTGCGGCTTTGGTCCTCTCTTCAGTGTTTTTCATCCGACTTGTCGTTAAGTCTCTTTATCGACTTCTATTTTTATGCCCCATTGGGCATTCTAGCTTTACATTCGACTAGTTCGCAGCTTGCATAAACTCTTGTTAAAAACCGTAGACCCCGTCTCGCAACACTTATACCTAATAATCTGTAGGGCGTTAAAGAACCCACACGCTGTTCGAAATGAGTAGGGGACGTAGCTCTCGGTGTAGTGGTCTATCTCTATCTTTCATCTGTATGTGACATTCACGTGTGGGCTGCCGGGTGGATGGGTGAGATCAAATATGGACTGATAGCCGCTGCCAGAGGCGCCTTTACAGGCTGACGTCCGATCTCACCTTAGAGAAGCATTGTAAACCGCCATGAAACTATGATATGTGTGGTATATAAATCCACTACCATTACTATTAATTTCTCTTTCTTGCGGCCGAGATCCTGGCTCCGTGATCGATGAGGACTACACCGCTTGTGTTTCTTCCCATGTTTTAATGCGGAGTTCAACCTTTTCCTCCGTTTGTCTAACCGCATGGTCGAATGTATTTTGAATACAATATAAAGCGGAAGGGCAGGATAATTGAATGAGAACGTATGAGTATTTTTCTTACTGAAAATTTGAAACCATTCACCGACAATAAATATTTTCTTATGGATATTTTGTCACCATCCTCGACACATAATCAGTGAGTTTTATCAATAACGGATCGTTCAATACTTGTCGACTTGTCTCGCTTGAAGGGTTTTTGCGTTTCGCCCCAAAAATGGGAAGTGGCGTAATTCTCATATGGAAGAAGAGCATCGATTATGATCGCTTTCGCAATCGACCTCATTTTGGAATTTTAACCGCAAGTCATGATTCATTGCTCATAATTTACTTTTGATTGACAACTTTTTCCCCGACAGTTCCAAACATCTACTCTGATTGGTCTAAAGGCCGAGACATACTAGGCGACAAGTCGCTGCAACACGTCGCGGGGACAAGTCGTCGCAACAATTCGCCTCGTCTGACACGGTGATTTTTTGTGAAAATCGTTGTCGCTGCGGCAGAAATTTGTCGCTGCGATCAGTTGCACGAATTCAAACCAGATTGAATTTTGTGCGACTGATCGCAGCGACAAATTTCTGCCGCAGCAACAACAATTTTCACAGAAATTCACCGTGTCAGACGAGGCGATATTGTTGCGGCGACTTGTCCCCGCGACGTTTTGCAGTGACTTGTTTTGAAGGCAGTACACACGGTGGGACTTGTCGCTGCGACTTGTCGCCTAGTGTGTCTCGGCCTTAAGCCCAGCGACCCGTTTTGGGGTCGCTAAAATTGGCGCCAATCAAGTATGAAAAGTCCTTTGTCCCGCGCCATATTAAGAGTAGTTTTATCTGTAAAAACCACCTTCAGCCATGCAAGATGGAAAAATCGAAATCCCTCATACTTTTTCACAATAAAGGCCTTACAAAACTATTTCCGAAAACACAAGTTTCAGCTCTTTTGGATTTATTTATTTCTGCCGAGGCAACATTTTAATTTTTATCCATGAGAGCGCCCTCAGACATGCCAAAAATGCTATACTTATTTTGGTGTCGTGTACATAAATTAAACGAAGCCGGTCTGTCAATTCATATTTTTTGGATTGAAGGAACCTTCCCTCATACTCCGTTGTCGCCAGAATACAAATATATTGAAACAGCGATTTTTGCTAGTTTTTCAAAATATTGTTACAAATAGGTATTTTTAAAAGTGTCGAAATTAGTCAACTTTGCAGGCAAAAATCACCACTTGGTACATGGCTTTCGAACTTAATGTACCGTTCTTATAAAACAGCAATGTTTCCTCTATTAGTATATGTAATAGCGGAGCTCCGACGGCCCGAAGGGCCGTCAAGCGGAGCACCATACCTATAGAAACCCGTCAACTGCTTTTCTCATGGTAAAAAAGGCTAGCGGTATTGCTCGTGGGCGCGTACGCACGACGACGACGACGACGACGACGGAGTCGCCCAATAATTAATAATATCCTAATAATAATCATAATAATCCAACATGGCGGCCATACTCCACCTGGCCCAGCTGACCAGCTACTTTACAGCGTACATCTTTGATACTGGACATCCATCTTATAGCCAATTGACACCTGTCAAAACAAGGTATCCGCTGACCAGTGTAACGTGACCATATCGCGGGCTCAAGTTAAGACCTCATCGAGGTCAGCTGTTTTTTTGAAGTTGACCGCTGACCAGGTACTTGCTTTCGATTGGATCGCAGGCTCAAGCCAAGTTTGGGACACCCAAACCAAATAGAGGCCGTTAAAATTTTTCGCGCGCTTTCTGCGGCTGGTAATTTCACATTCAGTTGGTTTCTTTATTTTGAGCAAAACAACTTCATCTTCTTCGATCGAAGTTTGTCTTTCGCGTAAAGAGCATAAAGATCAAGAACTTGTCAAAAGATACTCCGGAAGGTGAATTTTCAAGTGATGAAAGGAAGGACGGAAGATTTTTCTCAGGAAAAGCTTCAAAGATTGTGCAGTTGAAAACAGTAAGCTTATAATTCAACGCTTCAAGGGCTTTCACTTCACCGCGGCATCTTGCATCTCACCAAGAAAAGTCACTTAACAGTTCACCGGTATTAATGGGAGGAATGAGTAGCTCAAACTCTGTGGAAGAAGCTCTTTCTTTGGACAAACCGTTTGCTATTTTTGCGGATGCTTGTTTTTACTTTACTGAAGCTTACGCATTTTCAAGTGGTAGAAACCTCTACAACACAGGACAGTGAGGTAAATTAAATAAATAGAAGCTTAACATTTGGTTTAATCGTTGTTACTTTTGTTCAGGAATGAAACTTGTATTTTTCTCTCGAATGGATATAAATAACAATCATCTGTACTCGTTTTGGACGCAAAGAAGTAGTTGAATTGTTTGCTTGTTTTGTTACGTTGTTTTCTTTGCAAACGAA
The DNA here is from genome assembly GCA_016490735.1 of Pachyseris speciosa. Lineage (NCBI taxonomy): Eukaryota > Metazoa > Cnidaria > Anthozoa > Scleractinia > Pachyseridae > Pachyseris > Pachyseris speciosa. Next base: position 419,685 of record JAEMWC010000023.1, read on the forward strand.
TGAGTGTTTTTACTCGGCTTGGCTGACTGTTTTTCGACCTTGGTTCCTCACAGTAGCGTTAAGAAACTTTTGCCCTTATCTTATCAACACGTAATCGCAATGAGTCCTCGTAAAATTAAGCATTAAAGGGGGAGACTCGAGCTCGAGTAAAAATAAAAAATCCGATCAAATATATGTGCATGTGCACTTCTCAAAATCAGACATTAAGTTGTCAAAATGCTGCCAAAACAGTCAAAACCCAGCGCGCTTCACTTCGTCAAGTCTTTAAGAGATCTTCGTCGAAAGCAGCCTGTAAACAACAATTAAGTTTCGCCGTCTTTAAACATGTCGTTTGTTTGAACCGGTAAGAATCAGCGTTTGGATGTTAAAAACAGCGAAATGGGTTGACTGGCTGGCTGGTTTTGATAAATTTTAAAGTGGACGGGTCTGCGAGAGAAATGCTCGTTTGGTTTGGCAAGCGCTTTCTTCGTTATCTGGATGATATTTTGCCACTGAGAATCATTAATTGAAGAAGGTTCTTCGGAAGACATGGGAAGTAACAGTAAAACCATCAAAGCACTTAAGTGTTTTGTGTAAGCCAAGGAAAGATTTTGTGGGAAATGGCTCTATTATTCAGCTCTGTCGCATTCCGAGTGATTGCTGTCTCAGTGATTCCTGTTGACTGCTCTAAACGATCAGGTACGGACCTCTTTTTTGTCTTTTCTACGGACATTTATGTCAAATCTGCTAAGGAAATTTTCTAGCTTAATACAAGATAGTTTTGTTACCTGTCCAATTTATGCACCTTCTCCAAGAATCTTCGAAGAAATATTATTCATATTGTGCTTTGTTTTCTTGTAATAAGTCTTATGTTTGTTGTTATATTGTTTCTGAACCGCGGTCAATTCCTGTTGACTGCTGTAAACGAAGAGTTTGTACCCTTTATTTTTTTTTCTAGGGTCATTTATGTCAAAATAAATACCGATTTTCCTAGCTTTATCATTACAAACTATTTTAATTACTAGCTAGTCTTGTTTAATTTCTCCACCTTCTCCTTCTTCGAGCAAACACTCGCCGGCATCGTACTTTGTTCGCTTGCAGTGTTTTTGTTTTGTTTTGTTTTGGTTTTTTTTTTATCCGCTTTGAATCCCTTTACGCTTTCATCTCAAAGTAGTTAGACTCAAGAATGTCCGTCTTTTTTTTTTCTTTTTTGCAAACGTTTACTATCGAAAACTCTTCGTTTTCCCTGCTGCTGCTCAATTGTTTTGGACACAAATTAAACTGGCCCAAATAAACTCTTGCGAGGTTGCTCGGTGAGAGTGTGCAGCTCCGATTCTAGGCTTGGCATGGCTAAATATATATATGGCCTTCAGCTTTTCTATTTTTAATCGCTACATAACAGACTGGAATGGTGTTCCATCGAACATCATGCATGCACCTTCTTTAAGCAGTTTTAAGTCCTATCTATTACATTATTAGTGTCAATTTTAAATCAGATGGAGCTTGTAAGTGACAAGTATGTAATTTAATTAGGTTTGCTTTGGATTACTTCATGATTTTTAGTCTAAATCTCAAATTAGGGGTGACTTGTAAGAGACAAGTATTTGATTTAATTTGATTAGGTTAGCTTTGGGCCACGTTTAAATTTCACCTCTTAGTTGTTAGAATGTGTAATATTAGATAATATTCTTTGTATGGGAATTTAGTTTCTCCCAATTATTCTCCAGTCATGCACTTTTTTGTTTTGTATCAACTTAGTTGTATTCACATGACAAAGTATTATTAAACTTAAAACTTAAAATTAAACTTAAAGTAAGCTCTTTCTCATCAATGTACACATCCTTTGGACTTCCTCCTCCTGCATACAGTCTTTCAATTAATTTTATTAGTAGCTGGTCACACCAATCTTGTGGGATGTTTGGATGACATTTGGCATTAATGTTTAATGGAATCTCTGATGTTTGATGAAGTATGTTAAGATCAAGTTAAGATGGCTAACGGATTTCCAGCACTTTTGCTTTGATGAATCACCTTGATAGTGGTATCAACCAAATGCCCAATATATTATTATCAAGTTGTTTGGTCTTGCACTTAACTGGCCAGAAGAGCAGCTGGATTTCTTTTTGAAAACACTGTAGGTGCATTGAGTGATGAGCTTAATGTTAGCAAGCAGTTTTTTTTTGTGATAGTAAGGTCAAGAAGTAATTGATCAAAATAAATATCTTGGTCTTAATTCATGGCATCTAAATATTTTTATTGATTTCCATGTATCTTTCTTTCATAATTTTTGTGAGGCATACATATATCCAGAGGATACACAATTTCCGATTTCTGACTGTCTCATGGGAGGCTGTGGATAATTGAAATTGCATTCATTATGAAGTGATGATCTGAATCACTATATATCTGATGTGATACTGATTCCAAGGAGCAATCACCAGGCTTCTCCACCAATTTCTAGTGGCTCTAAACCATACCTAAGTAACTAAGTTGCCTACAGTTGAACGGGGAAACAGACCTGTCCTTAGGTATTGCTCTAAGATGTTAAGAAATGTTTTGTTTTAAAAATTTATAGGTGAAAACTAGCTTTGCAGGTTCTTTTTTACACAAGGTATTAAAGATTATTTAAAAAAAAAAACCTACCTCAATATTTTTATTTTGCTTTTTTAACATCTCCAAACTCAGTTTGGAAAGGAATTTTTATTACCTTACTCAATAGAACGCTTGTTTTTAGGAGGGGTGGGGGTCCAAATTCGTAAAAGGGGATTCATATCTGCTAGCAGTTCTGGACTAGGGGGTCCAAATCTGATCCACAAGCAGATCTGGACTGGAGGGTGCAAATCCACGTGGGGTCCAAATCCACTGTGCCACTGGCTCAGATCACCTTTCCATACTATTTTCTACAGCATTGGGTCTGTAGCTTGAGTGAGGTCAGATGGGTGATATGACAAGCAGACTATATGTAAATGCCAGTAGAAAAAGAATGCTTTTGGAGCTCCGCTTTTAGGCTTGGCTAAATATATATATTAACGTTTTGGGGTAATTCAGATGGTAAAGTTACACAAAAGAAAACAATTACGCGACATGAGCGAATTATAGGATCGGATTCGAGCCCTTAACAACCATTTCCAATCAGTCTACACTAGATTCAAACGATACTTTCGCCTCAAAATGACTTTTTCTCGCCAATTAGTACTTTTTGTCTATGTTCTAACTATTGGAAGGCCTAAATGGCCTCAATAAAGCTGCAACATTTAAATTCTTGAAAACCGTTCGTGCACGCAACATTGAGCTTTCATTAAAATAACAGAGTTTCGTCGATATAGCCAACACAAGTCTTGCAAAAAAAGTTATTTCTTAAAGTTAATCATCGATCAGCGAAGAGAAAGCGTTACATTTAAATATATTTTACCTGAAATGCTTCGGCATGTCGACTGAGTCGAAAACCTCCGCCGTCCTGAACATGACACGGCTGAAGATGACGTTACATTAGATTCCACGAACAACCTTTCTTCGAGCGCTATCTTGAATTGTGGCCGATTATTCGAAAATTGTTAGTGATGTTTGTGGACCCAGTTTCAGCAATCCCTCCGATGCTCAGTGTATTTTAATCAGAAAGTGTGACAAGAACATTCGAAGCAAGATTATCGTAAGCAAGAGCAGGTCAGTAGATCATTTTCCTACATTTTCTTAAGTGGGGAAGAAATTGAGGAAAGTCATCCTGATACATGTATCAAGCAGAAAGCTGTCGGCATAAAATAATATGTTCGGAATACGTTTTGCGTCTCTTTGCAGTTGATCTGCATCGACCTGAAGTCCTTGCGTTCCAGTTCTGGGAAACACCATCTCGTACCGTTTGCTATTTGCTCTCAAGCCCCAACTATTTGGAATGATATCCATTTGACTTTTATACGCAACAGCCTCACCATAAGGAACTTTAAAAAGAAGCCTAAATCGTATTTCTTAAGTCTGAATTAAATCTCTGAACTACCAATATTGTGAATGTTATACTGAACTTCTGATATTATACCTGGATTGCTGTCAATCGTTTTGCATTTCTATAGGTCTACAGGTACCCATCTTTTCTATCTAGTTTATTAGCTAGCTTAGTCTACTGTTCTTTGTAAAATAGTCTGTGTCTCTGACCAAAAGCCATTTAAGCCGCTGGCTTTGGCCCAACTTATGATTACTTTGTATAGAATTTTGTGTGGAATTAATAACAATAAACAATAAGTACCTCATAAATTTCTTTCAGTTGAAGATTTTCATCTATTTCCAGTATCAACTGACCAGCCATTTGAAAAGTTAAAAGCACCAGAAAATAGCTTTGTGATCCCCTAAAAGTTAGGCCTGGCTAGGGAAGGCGTGGGGTGGGGGGGGGGGGGGGGGAATACTAATGTACCAGATTTTTCCCCCATAAGATACTGATATAGAGCGTTTTCAGTCACGCAAGTAAAAAACTAAAATCATCAACCATTCAATAGATTAAGTCAAGAAGTTGTGATATTATAGAAGAGTAATAAATAAACAACCTGCCAAAGTCTCAGGGCCGTACGATATCCCGTACTCGCGTTATTCGGCAAAATGTATCACTCAAAATTATAGTGTTTTGTAGGGACTGTCTGAACGACAAGGATCGAAATCCTCCAATCAACAACAGCCTAAGCGAGGATCGAAAACGCACCAATCACGACCAGCCACGGTGCTTCTTATTCTCACACGCAACCAGTCGACACCATCGCCTGATGAAGACCAGCAGTATAGCGGTCAAAACGTCGCGATCCACGTCTTTGTGACTCAGTCGTGAGACAAAAGATTAACTCAGCTATCATAATGATTTGTGATAGCAATATTTAGCAACTATAGGTAAATATCCACCACTTTCACCGACTCAGAGGTGGATAATTGAAGGGTGTTCCGCAAAAGGGGCGTATATCGCTTTTTTGCCCTAAAATCCAAATCTCTCTAAACTCACTCTACTTTGGCATACAGACTGGTTATGATGTCAGAAATGAAGTTATGTACTTATTTTGCGACTAAAAAGCTAGTGTAGGATCCGAAGGATTAGCTTATGACTTTTCCCCAAAACTCAAGAAACAGAAACAAAAGGATCTGATGCATTCATGATTGATTTCTTTTGTTTGAGTTGGTCCAGTTGTAGACAAAAGTCATGTGCTAATTTGCTGAATCCAGGCCTTCAAATCACAAAATAAGTGCAGAACTTCATTTCTGACGTCATAACCAGTCTTTATGCCAAAGTAGGGTGAGTTTAGAGAGATTTGGATTTTAGGGCAAAAAAGCGATATACGCCCCTTTTGCGGAACACCCTTCAATTCTTTTAGTATATACCATACAAGCTGAATAATTAGCGGACCAAAACATTACTTTATGTGTGACATTATACCGACAAGCGGTCAGAAATTTCAAAATCGCGCTCCGGCTGCTCGGAGGTGAATAGTACTCGCTAATGACCTCCGAGTTAACCAATCAGAGAGCACAAAAAGCACTATTCACTTGTGTGGTATATACTATAAACACTGGTAATGATGACTGTGTAAAAAGCAAGCTATTTATACTATTTATGTTTTGTTGTTTTAAGTAATATCAAACAAATTATTGTTTTCAAATAAAAGTACTGAAGGACAAATTAAGAATTTCAATTCTCTTTAGGCATTGTTTTATGTTACCTTTTCCCCCTTATTCCATACTTTTAATAACCTTAAGTGCTATGCGTCTCGCTTCCTGTGCAAGAATTATTATTATTATGATTATGATTATTATTATTATTATTATTATTATTGTTGTTGTTGTTGATCAAAAACGATTTCTTGAAACAGAAGCAAGCGAATATTAACGTTAAAAGCTTAAATAAATTACTGAAATTACTAACAATAATAATAATAATAATTATTTATTATTATTATTATTGTTATTATTATTATTGATCAAAAACGATTTCTTGAAACAGAAGCAAGCGAATGTTAACGTTAAAAGCCGACGTTTCGGCGTCATCATGACACCATTCTCAAGGCAAAATGAATAAGTAATGCGAAGATTTGATTTCTATAGTCTCTACAAATTAACATAATAACAAAGGGTCACATCTTCTTCAAGTGAATACCTTTGCGCGAATCGAGTCCGCAGCTGAAATTTTTCTTGATACCCTAAACCACTGCCACCCATCAGCAAAGTTTACTATGGAGGTGGAACGGGATGCCTCGCTTCCTTTCATCGGTGTTGAGTTTGTTGAACTTAGCTCCCAGAATCAAGACCAAGGTCTACGTAAAACCAACTAATACGGGCCTTCTACTCCACTACCAGAGCCACGTGGATAATCGGTACAAGCGCAGTCTAATTACCACCATGTTACATCGAGCTTACCGCATATCTTTCGACTGGTCGTACTTCTCACAAGAATGCGATCAGCTTCAGATTGTATTCGTAAAGCTTAAAAGTACCCGAGGCACTTATTCAATCTGGCTGTCAAACAATTCGTAGATTCCAAGGTAGCAGACCAGCGGCAAATTCCATCAACCCACACGACTACAGCCCCCATCCGAGTTGTCATACCATTTAAAGATCAGGTCTCTGCTAATGTAGTGAAAAAACGTCTCACAGCCCTCAGCTCAAAAATCAAGACCACAATTCAGCCTGTGTTCATCAGCAGAAAACTCAACGAAGACCTTAAATTTCGAGAAGTCAAGCCAGCCATTGTTAACCAACAATGTTTAGTTTATAAATTTCAATGTAATCTGTGCGATGCAGGATACATGTATGTTGGTTACACTCGCGGCCACCTCCACGAAAGCGTTGATGGACACAAACAAAAATCGTCGTCAATTTATAAACATTATTTTAGCGAACATAACTAGAGGTTCTAACAAATTTGATTGCCTAATTAAGGAGAAGCTTTTTATGAGAAAACTCAAACCATCCCTAAACATGCAAACGGACTCGATTCGCGCAAAGGTATTCACTTGAAGAACTTGTGACCCTTTGTTATTATGTTAATTTGTAGAGACTATAGAAATCAAATCTTCGCATTACTTATTCATTTTGCCTTAAGAATGGTGCCATGATGACGCCGAAACGTCGGCTTTTAACATTAATTATTATTATTATTATTATTATTATTATTAAATTGTAAAACGCCTGCTACTAAATACCTGCAAAAAATTCATTTAATTCATGTCTTTATACCGAATGCCTAACATTCTGGAAAAACGAGATACTTTATTCCCGAAATGTGACAAAAAATACCATATACCTAAATAAAAACGGCGGCAGATACCGTATACCAAAAACCCCTAGCCGGGCCTGAAAAGTGGGAGTACCAAACGGCTGCACAATGTGACACGACAGGTTTCTGTTCCTGTGAGGACTTTACTTTGGTGCTTTTAGTATCATTTATAAGGATAAAATTGACAATAAATGCTAACCGGAGCAAAGGGACTAAGCTTTATTTTCTATCTCTCACTTAGTAATCAAGAAAATTATGTCTTAATAAAATATTTTTTGTCCATTGTTTGTGACTATTAATAAACGTTCTTTTCCTTAAGGTGTATTTGAAGTGAGTAAAGACACTTTAGCCTCCTTCGCAGATGTCTTTGGGCTCGTCACGCGTTCCTTCCCCTCGAAAGACACCTTGAATTCAACCATCTGCCATCGCCATCGTGACAACTGTCCTCTAATTGTACTTTTCTCATCGAACACGGCTGTGGATGGCATTTACGCGTTAAAAGTGCGATAAGTTGTCCCCCAGGGAATTCAATACCATTGTTGGTTGCTCGGTGTAACTAGAACGCTATGACTTCCGGTTGATCCAACCGGAAGTGCAAACAGATAGAAATCGTATCTGCATACGGCTTTTTAAATGACAACTAGATATTTTTTTGTTATCTTCCCCTCAATTCAAAACCGAAGATAGCGCTCAAAGAAAGGTTGATTCGCAGGTGTTCGTAGAATCTAATGTAACGTCATCTTCAACCGTGTCACGTTCAGGACGGTGGAGGTTTGGTCGACCGGCTTTTCGACTCAGTCGATATGCCGAAGCATTTCAGGTAAAATATATTTAAATGTAACGCTTTCTCTTCGCTGATCGATGAATAACTTTAAGAAATAACTTTTTTGCAGGACTTGTGTTGGCTATATCGACGAAACTCTGTTATTTTAATGAAAGCTCAATGTTGCGTGCACGAACGGTTTTCAAGAATTTAAATGTTGCAGCTTTATTGAGGCCATTTAGGCCTTCCAATAGTTAGAACATAGACAAAAAGTACTAAATGACGAGAAATAAGTCATTTTGAGGCGAAAGTACCGATTGAATCTAGTGTAGACTGATTTTCCTTGGCGGCAGGGAAACGGTTGTTAATGGCTCGAATCCTATAATTCGCTCATGTTTTCTTTTGTGTAACTTTACCATTTGAATTGCCCCAAAATTTTATTACATATACTAATGGAGGAAACATTGCTGTTTTATAAGAACGGTACATTTTCTTCGAAAGCCATGTACCAAGTGGTGATTTTTGCCCGCAAAGTTGGCTAATTTCGACGCTTTTAAAATACCTATTTGTAACAATATTTTGAAAAACTAGCAAAAATCGCTGTTTCAATATATTTGTATTCTGGCGACAACAGAGTATGAGGGACGGTTCCTTCAATCCCAAAAATATGATTTGACAGAACGGCTTCTTTTAATTTATGTACACGACACCAAAATAAGTATAGCATTTTTGGCATGTCTGAAGGCGCTCGCATGGATAAAAATTAAAATGTTGCCTCAGTAGAAATAAATAAATCCAAAAGAGCTGAAACTTGTTATTTCGATTTTTCCATCTTGCATGGCTAAAGGTGGTTTTTAGAGATAACTACTCTTCTTAAATAGGACGAAGGACTTTACCATTTAGTCTACCATTTGCTTTGCGAAACCGGAGACAAGCGATAACTCGGCGTGATGAACCAGATCAAAAGCGCGATAAAAATAATTTACCAATCAGAAGCATCATTTCACAATGGCGCGATTTCAAAACAAAAACAAACGACCGCGTTGGATCAAGGGTGATAATGGACCTTTAAATATGTATAATTTTGGAGAATGTCAATGTTTCCATTTCCTACGTACCTGAGTGTGACTTTTCACATTGTCGTACATGGAAGGTTGGAAGTACGCACAGTCGTATGTACGCGTACGGACGATCGTATGGTGGCCAAAACCAAATACTCTCACACAGATGGGTTACCATATTTTCTTACCCATGGTGCTCTGCACGCGCGCCTATCTCTGCTATAAACATACGCAGGCAAACCTGGAGAAGAGGAGCAACAATTTCCAGTTTTCAGCGCAGTATAGAATGATTCTCTGAACTGAAAACAAATATTCATTCAACTTATTCAAGGACAATGAATTTGAAAAATCGAGAAGAGTATTAGCTGAGAAGCGCAAGTCATTAGTTCACGAGCACGGTGAACGAAACAAGCCGCAAGCCACTCAGGAAATTGACGAAATTGAGGACTGAAGATGCTCTTTTTGAAGCGGCGAGAATTCGGCGACTCCACGCAATTCAGTTCGGCCCTTCAAAGAACTGTATGGTGGTTTTTATCCCTACACTTCGGTTTCCGAGCAAGAGGGAAATCGTTCTTGAAGTTTTGTTTGTGTTCCACATGATTTAACATTCAATAAATTTGTTTTCGAACTAGTGGTAGCTTGTTCTTTCTGAGTTGGTCGCGTCATCAAAAACATGTTATAGTGGAAGCCCTTTGAATTTAAGTAACTGGAAGTATGCTTAACAAAAAAATAAACCCATATAATATACTACTTACTAACCTAGCTTGTTCGAGCCGTACAAAAACGACCGAGGGCCAATATTTCCCAGTACAGCCCTCGCGCAAAACACTAAAGTGCACTTGAAGTGCACTTGAGTTTAAGTGCACTTTGTTTTTTGTCGAAAACAAGAGTGGCTTCATACTAAAAGGCGAAATAGGGGTTACTTTAGCGGGAAGGTTTCAGAAACAGAAGAAACAGTCGCGATACTCTGCAAGCTTGTAAAACAGTCTCTCGCTCCCAACTAAATGCGAATGATCGGGAGTATCCACTCGAATTGGTTGAAACGAATAGAGTGTTTCCTGAGGTTAACGGCATGAAGTAGCATGGCGTCGGCGAGCTCAAGGTAGTCGAACTTTATGGAATCCAAAGTTTATCAAAAATCATATATTTGAACTGCGGAATGAATATGTGAATGATCATCGCAGTTATGAGCACTACTTAAGGCGGGATTACAGTCACATTTTTGTGTAATTTTGTAAACTGTTAACAAGTCAAGTTTCCCTAGGTAAAAGTCTCTAGTGAGGGTAGGAGTGATAAGCGAACTAGCCACACGTGACTTTCTAATCAGTGAATACATCTCTAAAATTCAACAGCGACGAGAAAAGCATTCCTCAATGTGAATGTGGACATTGTAATTGCTAGAAACTCTGGTGTTTTTTATCTTATTTTATTTTATGGGAAGAAATTGAGGTAAGTTATCGAAATTAGAAAGTTGAATTTAACCAGATTTATAAGCAAATATGGGCTTTGGTGGTTTGCTAATAAAACGAACTGGGCACGAACTGCTGTTCACTGCCTCACTCCACACCCACCCCCTAACTAATGAAGGCGACGTCAATGTATTCATATCTTTCCAACGGTTCAATACTTCGTTTAATTGCAATTAGGTTTTTAATGAAATTTTAATTAATTTTTATAATTTAATTTTTTAAATTTGGGAAAACTGTCTACCTTCGACATATGGTACCCTCGACCCTAGTACGAGCAGTCATGTGTACTTGAAGTCTAATGTGAACCCCATAAATCAAGGCTAAATCCATCCAACCAGTGTGACTAATTATTCACGAAACACCACACGCTCCTGACACAGAAGGGCGAGTATAATAACAATATCCTAGATTTTTCTCGGTTTGTGCTAAAACACAATCAATACCATCGAGCAGAAAGAAAGAAAACATTCCCTACAAACATCGCTACCAGTGTGCAAGTGCTTACCTGATCCCGCTCGAAAACTGTTGATGAGTTGTAAACAAAGCGTGAATTTGTCAAGGCAGACACAAAATGTGATATCTCCGGCCTACAAGGTGTCCAGAGACGATTGAAAATGTTAAGTACTCTGATTCAAGGGTGACGTTCCCTGTAAAGTGTTTCCTGATGAACAAAACGCTGTACAAATAGAAATTTGAGCGAAGAAAACGGTGTTTCTTTGTCTTCCCAGTGAATAAAATCAATATTTCCCAGAATATTTACTACTTTTAAGTGCAAAAACGGTAACTCGATCTTAACTTAAACTTAACTCAAACTTAACTCAACCAGGTATTCGTGGAGGCCACGGTCTACATAGGCCATGGTGTAGGTTATGGCCCACCCAATGGCCCATTGACCCTATGGCTACCCTTATGGCCCCTAGGCTCAGCATTAACTAGCATTACTGTAAACCTTTCAGTGTCCTCCCTCAACTTGTCCTACCTACGACTCTTTTCTGTTTTCTTGGCGGTGTTCGGTCAAATTTTCAAATCAGGCTCGTGGTAGATTGAAATCACTCGGGAACAGCTCAAATTGAGCGAACCTCGTGTTCTTTTACGCTGAATGATTATGTCGAGTTCGAGTTTGCATTGTATTAGAGGATGTGTATTAGCATTTGTATAGATAATCGCATGAGACCGCATAAAATTACATTTAACAACATTGAGGCAGGTCGAAAACAGTCAGCCAAGCGGAGTAAAAAAACAATCGTTCGCACGCAAGCAAAACAAACAAACAATTCAGCTACTTCTTTGCGTCCAAAACGAGTATGGATGACTGTTATTTACATCCAGTTAAGAAAAAAATACAAGTCTCATTCCTGAACAAAGGAAACAGTGATTAAACCTGTGCTGTAGAGTGTTTCTACCGCTTGAAAATACGCATCCGCTTGAAAACACACATCTCTAAAATGGCGAACGGTTTGTCCAACCAACTTCTTCCACCAAGATTGAACTACTTGAAGTACCATTGAACTACCATTAATGATATACTGCTCTGCGTTCGTTTCTTAGCAACAATTAACGTGTTTATCCAGGGAACTCATAGGCCACAAAGAATATATGCGTACACGTAAACGAAAGCACCGAAAAGAGAGTTTAGAGGCTGAACTTATAGTAAAAACTCCCAGAAAAAAATATAAAAGGTAATGAAACACGATATTAAATAAAATGTGGAACCCCCAAAGATATGTATATATTTATAGAGAACCTCCACTCTTACAACAAATTGACCCTAAATTGTTGGAAATAATTACTAGTTTCCAATATTTAGTTTATAACGTGGGAATAGCTCTTAAAGTGCACAACAAATTGGGTATCATTAACGCTTTTTTTTCACTTTTAAATTTCCCGGGCGCCGCCATTTTTTATTTCATGACGTCAATTGGTTGCAGCTATTGTCAGGAAGCAAATAAAATAGAAAATCCTTTGTATTAAACAATAGGGCAACCACTACACGTCATGAAATCCAAAATGGCCGCGCCCAGGAAATTAATAGCAAGAATAGGTGATGATGGTATATTTTTTTTGTAAACTTAAATGGTGTATCCACGTTTTATAACAAAATTTGGAACCTAGCAATTATTTCCAACAATTTAGCGTCAGTTTGTTGTAAGAGTGCAAGTTCTCTTTAAAAATTAGCCACTACTATATGGTGCTTCAGTTTCTCTTTTAAATAACCTAAAACTTCAGCCTACACTCGTTCTGTCGGTAAATTGTTACATAAGTTAATCACTGTACAAAATGAGAATATTACTCTTGACTACCAATTTTTGTTTGGAGCCTCTACAACTTATTCCAAAATGGCAGCCAATTATTATTTTTTGTTTTCATGTTAATTAGCTCTCTTTGCCTCGTCAACATGGAAAAATACAAAAGAGTTTTGAAGTGAAAATAAGGCAAAAGGGGCTAATTAACATGCAAACAAAAGAATTATAATAAATTGGCCGCCAATTTGGATTAAGGTGCGTAGTCGTGTCTTGCCCGTGTGGACCTAGCTTAGCTTCGATAGTGCGAAGAAATCATCAAAGTGTAGATTGCCTAGGCCGAAACCCATCTTGTAACACTATATTCAACTTAAGTACTCTCTCAAGCACCTTACGTACAACATTTCTTGTTGAGCTGCAAGATGCCGTGGAAAAGTTAAAGCCCTTGACGTATTGTCAAGTCCTGTCCCAGAAGTCTCTCTCACTCCGCCCTGCATAGGGTGGAGCGGGAGAACAGTGTCCTGTACGACTTACAGGCGCATGCTCGGAACGAGCCAATGAAATTGAACTAGGCACCAGCCTTTATTGTCCATCCCCATCCATGAATGTTTCGCGGTCGGTTCCACGGGAAATTGAAATGCAAAGTTATGCAAAAGTTCGAAACTATCCATTAAACTATCCCCGAAATCAAACGCATCCAAAAACTTGGCATCGTACGTGAAACTCGAATTCTCACCCATTTTCCCACGAAAAAATGGACCAGAGCAAGTAATGCGCAGATAGGGAAACTACTGCCAAAAATGGTTTTTCCCAGAACAGGGGAGGGGGGTGTGGAGGGGGGGGCGGTGCATAAGTCTGCAAGTTGTACAGGACTCTCTCTACTCCCACCTCACCCTATGCAGGGTGGAGTAAGAGGAAATTCCGGGACAGGACTAGCCCACATTTGATTTAATTTGAGCTTTGTAATTTGGTTGCTGGCCAGCAGTTTGTACAAGCTGATTGTTTGGTCAGCTGATTAGTCTTTCCAGGATAAGATGAGTTTACACAGCTACGTGCTGTAAAAGGCCGAAAGTTTCCAATAACTCAGAGAATTTTTTGAAGCATTATTACTATGCACCAAATCCATTTAAAAGTTGATATTCCCGGTGATAACCAGACGTTCAGGGCACATGGCAATGTTTTCAAGATAGGAGGAAGACTTATCAAAAACCAAAGACGGAGGGGAGGTGATAGGCCGACAAGCAGCAGCAATGCGAATTGAGTCTTAAGACTGATCCATTCGGAAAATTCGAAAGAGTCATTTTCATACCCATTCACAAATGAGGCAACAGAAGTGTCGCAAAGTAAGCCGCCGCTTCGAATGCCAGGGCGATCAGATTCCCGCCGGAAACTCTTGCATGAAAGGCCATGAACAGAGAGACTAGCGATACAAAAAAAATCCAAATTTTTTAGCCAAGTTTCCGTTAAAATACACAGTGTTATTGCCAACAACATGATCGGTGACAGTTTCAATTTTGTACCTGACGGAGCGAGCACAGTAGGCGAATCGAACATTATTCGGCGAAGGCAAACTCGAGGGTAGAAATCTGAGGGGCCTCAAAACAGATGTCTTTTGAGTTGACACTGCTTCTCTGACAGACACTCAAAGCTCGAGAAATCACTCCTCAGTGAACTGGCTATCAGTCATGGAGGGCTAAAGTGTACTATGCACAGTAAGCAGAGCGATAAAACGCTTAAAAAGGATATATTGCAACTTAAAACCTCTGAAGAATTTTAATGTTTGGTTTTAAGCTATGATTTTCGATCTGCATTCACTGCTCGTTGACTGCTCTCTTAACACGTAAACTTTAATGTGTTCGATGTCGCTGTTGCACCCGCACCCACCATGGTTTTCTGTCCAACAACCTTGTTCATTCCCCGCCAGATTTTTCTGCTAGTTCGTTACAAAAGCTGCCATATCTTCCACAGTTTGTTGTGCAGCTTCTCCTCAAGCCATTCCTTCCGTTCCAACTTCCTTCCGTTTCTTTCGCCTGAAGCCTTAATAACTTTATTTCTCTGGACATATATTGGATCTTATTATCACCCGATCAACTGGTGATTTAATTTTTTGGTCCTTCAAATGCTACTTTGCCCCTCTCTGATCATTTTGTTTTAAATTAATTAATAAATTTATTTATTTATTTATTTATTTATTTATTTTTAAGCCTAAGAAACATTTAGCTTTTAAAGAATTTATATGAAAAGACTAGGTATTATTTTTATTGTTATAAATAAAGAGTTAGGGCCTGTTTACATGGAGGTGGGGGACTCCAGGTAGGTGAGGTAACCCGCCTAGCCGTGGTCGAAAAATGGCCCGCGTTTACATGCAAACTTACAACCCCGGGGTCCCGGAGTGACGTTACTAGACGTTGTTGCAAATGTAACATGAACTCGACCCCGGCTAGGCGGGTTACCCCACCTTGAGTCGTTTACATAGCAAAATGCGACCCCGGCTGACAGGGTTACCCTACCTGGCAGACCGCGACACCCGCCTAGGCGGGTTACCCCACCTATCATGTAAACATGATCAAATAAAAATGAGAGATTATATGGAGAGGCGGGTTACCTCAACTTATTTCTTAATTTTTGCTTCTTAAGAGAGTATAATATTTTATATGTTTGTATTTCTTTCCTTTTCCGTCTCTTTTTAAATTATTTCTTCTTTTTTTTGTTTTAATTCTTCTTCCTCTAATTTATTTATTACTTGCAAAATTCGTTAATTATTTACTGTTTCTGACCGATGAATTCATTGTATTAAAGTCACGTGAATACCACTGTAAACCCCTAATAGAGATCAGATGAATTAAGGATAAGTAAATTAACTTCTGAAAGAAATCAGATGAATTATGGATTAGTAGTAAATTAACTTTTAAGGGAAATGGCTTTCAATCCTTTTTCGACGATAAGAACATGCAGCTATATTTATTTTGTCGGCATTCACAAAACAGTTCCTGTTAACTTCATTTCAAAAGTGTGATAAAATATTCGTGCCTTTGGGCTCTGTAAATCGTCATAAAGAACTCCCTCTAATATTTTACTGTATTACTAAAATATGCAAATCATTACCCGAGTGTGGTTGACAACAAAAAAAATATGATCAAGCGATTCTTGGAAACCACCGGTCATGTAGTCGAAACAGAACAAATTTCGGATTTCTATTTTATATTGCGGGTTCAAAAACTAGACGAAATTTCCATCTAGTGGTCCAACAAGTTGCTGAAGTATAAGAGTCTCTCAGGACCTAAGTTGACGCTGAAATAATCTCATCCACCATCGTATCCGACAAGCTTTGTTCCAACTCTGTTGCAAGATTTCGTAGCCTCTTGACTGCTCCCGGCTCTTTGACTTTCTTTCCTTTCCGAGACGCATCGATCTCCATCGAGTTAGTCACCAATGTGTATATATCGACTGGCAACAGAACAGCACTCACAACAAAGCCTCCGATGTGGAAGACTTTCCCCGCAACACCGAGGCTGCGAAACAACGCCTCACCGCCATCGCTGGCTAGCGCACCAGCCCGGCTTCCGATTTTGAAACTGGTTTCTACCACATTCTTCCCCATGGAAATAGACGATGCCCCTGTCTGGATACCTCTTACCGTCAGGCAGAGCTCATTTTCATGTTCTTGCAAGAGTCTTTCAGTAGCCTGGGAGGCTTCTCGATCCTCTTCAATAATCTTCTGAGCATCTTTAAGAGTATCTTTTTCGATACACAATTCTGCAATCGACGCACCAGCAGTTGTCAACCCGCCTGCAGCACAAATGCCGCCGCCAACTCCAGATAGTATAAGAGATGTGCCAAAAGTGACAAACGAAAGACCGAAGCCGACAGCCAGGAGTACAAATCCAGCAACTGAGGAAGAACTTCCTGCTAGTTGCGCCTTGCACACTTTGCTATGGTGGGCCATTAGTTTGTCAGCCAGGACTCGAAGAGTGTGAACTGTGGCTTTTCTCTTCGGAATCCAGTCGCGGATCAAAGACGACATCTTACTTTGCTCTCCCATTTTGTTTGAAATACTTTGAGCGCACTAAAATAATCTACTACAGTCACTCTCAGGCCAGATGCTTCATTCAAGCTTCTTATTGGTCAATAGCTTTGCACCTGCATGTCTTAAGCGATGATGCAATCAGACATAAGTATAGGAGGCAAACATGTTCAAGACTTTGCATGAATCATTTCGATGGAAAGATCTTCCACTTTGATCGTTCTGGACAAAGAGGATGTCTTCAAAACCGGCAAAGCACGTGGGCTGGATTGAAAACAGAAATGGTGTTCTGGTGAATACGCTACTTTGGCATGAATAACCTCCGTTTCTCATATTCAATGATTGGTCAGGAATGTTACTGTAAATTT
Source organism: Pachyseris speciosa (assembly GCA_016490735.1). NCBI lineage: Eukaryota > Metazoa > Cnidaria > Anthozoa > Scleractinia > Pachyseridae > Pachyseris > Pachyseris speciosa. The sequence continues at coordinate 436,829 of JAEMWC010000023.1, forward strand.
TCTTCGGTTGAAGAGATAGCAGTAAATAGACTAAACATATTTTTGTTTTTAAAACCTAAAATGCATTCAGCTTCAAGTATTTCGTTTACAAACTCCTGTAATTCCAAACAACATGCAAACATTCAGACTTCAGTTTTCCGCAGTACTGACAAAATGTCACAAACGTACAACTGTACAGACAACTCTTATGATTTCAGAGATTGCCTGAAATTCGGTTTTGTCGTATTGAAATGCAAATGAGGCCATTCCCTTTTCCCAGAAAAATCACACAAGGCTAGCAACAAGTAAACAAACTCAGCAATCGGTCAGTCAGTCAATCAGTCAATCAGTCAGTCAATCAATCAATCAATGAGTCAATCAATCAATCAATCAATCAATCTTTATTCACGAAGTCGTAATCATACTATAACCTGGTCTTCCTAAGAGTCGTGACAAAATTTAAGCAAAACCTAAAATACATCAATAACCAAGCTATATGACTAAGAGAGTGAAATACAGTGAGAACTTATATTCAGTTATAATACAGTTACATGAAATAGCTTGGAATCTTTCCCGTTCAATAAAGTCAGTTAAAAATGATTCGAGTTGCTGTCTGATTTCTAATGGGATCTTGTTCCACGGAACAGATCCTCTGTAATGTAGGCTCCTTTATGCCGACTCGGTTCTTGGGCTAGCGATATAACAATTTGGCGTAGAAATTGCATGGAAACAACACCAAAAAAATACCAAAATCGATTAGGCTTTGATTTTGTTTGCTGATTTAACACAAACAAACAAACAAACCAATCAAGAAAACTTATTTTACCTGCTTATGAATATTCAAATAATAGAAGAGACTTAACATACCGTTGTATATTGTCAGTATTGGCGCACTTTTTCAGTATCAAGTGCATAGAGAATTTGAAGGATCCCCAACCAGCTGCGACTCTGACCATCAAGGGGCTGGCCGCACGATTAGAAGGGCAAAGTACAAACATATATTACTGAAGGCGATCGACCGCAAATCAAACGTATCACTGCTCTCCTCTGAAAGACGAACTGAAAAGTTTAGTTAAGTTTAATCATTTTAATCAAACCAATTGAGCTAACAAGCCAACTGGGAGCTGGTTATTTAGTTGGCTCGTAATATACCAGTGAGTGATGAAGAAATGACTATGAATATATGAATCACTCACATATTCATTCATTAATCCGCAGTTCAAGTATGTGATTTTCATATATTCATTGTCATTTGATCATCACTCACTGGTATATTGCAACCAACTAAATGACCAGCTCCTAGTTGGCTTGTTAACTCAGTTGGTAGAGCACTGCACCGGTATCGTAGAGGTCGTGGGTTCGAATCCCGTACAAGCATGAATTTTTTTTCAGGCATTATTTACACTATAGCTACTGCTTAAATTGCGTTCATAAATGCCATGATCACTCACATATTCAGAATAGTTGCCTGAAAAAGGCTTGTTGACAGGAAACCAGCCATTTCACTGCAGGTTAGGCAGTGGTTGTATGTGACCCTCCCTGGCAAAACGATCTAGTGTTAGAGGAAGAAGCACTGGTAGATCCACGAAGAGAAACAAACAACAGGGAGTACATGGGCGTACGGGGTAAATTTTGTCGAGGGGGGGGGAAGGTTTATTTGTTCGAATGGAAATGTATCTCACTGATGCAACGAGATGTTTTGTTTGTGACTCAAATGTCCATTCGTCATCGTCGTCAAACACAGAAAGACATGAGATTCACTGTGAGGAGTGATAATTTTGCATCGCTCCCAATGTTAATGATCTTTCACGTATAGTTTTTGACATGTTGGAAAATGAAAATGATTATATTGAAACGCCTTTAATAGTGCAAAAAGTAAGACTATTTAAATAACCAAAATCTCTATACTTCATTCTTGTACTATTATCTATTTTTGTTTTTCTCGTATTTCTTTACTTCTTATTAGTTACGTCTTTATTGTTTTTGAATTTCTTTCCAATTGCATTGTTAATTTATTCTTTAGTTAATTGTAAGTCTGGCCTGCCTAGATTAGCCTTTGCTACCTGCTTGCTGTTGTTTGTTGTTGTTCGTCTCGTGTTAATATTAAAATCAACACGTAAATCAATTGCAACCTGGTGGGGACGTTAACTGCAGTAAACCGAAATGGCAGGTTACGTGAGTTGATTCATCGGCTTACTTTTCCACCAATGTCTTGGACATTTTGCCGTTACCTCTTCCAGCCAATTTCTACCAAGCTCCTGTGAGCGGCGATCTGTGTCGGTGATTTCTTGTGCTTTTTCAAAACTTTCATTTGAATATTATACGTTACGTGATGCTGGCATCAGCCGCGGTTGCCCCACCTCCGGCTCCCACTGCGCCTCCTATGGCAGAGAGGATCAGAGATGTTCCAAACCTGACGGGAGCAAGAACAAAACCACTGGCGACTGGCGCGGACCCAGCAATCGATGCGGACGAGCGAGATACTTTAGCAATACTAACATTTTGTGATGCTCCATAAGCTCGTCCGCCAATATTTCCAACGCTCTACGTACAAATCAATGGCTCTATTCAATTCAATTCTTTATTTATTTACACTATAAAGGGCATTTAAATACATTTTTTTAGGTAAAGAGATGACAATAAATATGGGTTATTGGCCAAGTTCCTTTTTTGCGTGTTAAACACGCAAGAAAAGAACGAGGCCAATATCCCGCCATCTTGGCCCAACAAACTTGGTCAAATAAATAAAGGATTTATTATATGACTCAAAGTGCGCTATTAACAGACAGTAAAACGCGGGACGAACGGGCTATCCCGAGCGGTCAAGATGGCTGCATCTTGACCTCGCGGGTAGCCAATCACAGCAGGAGAATTGATTCATCTTGACAGTTCAATGAGCCAGTCTTAATAATAAAGCATTAAGGAGTGTTAAGCCGTTAACGAATAAATTTATATGCGAGCGGTGGCCAAAGTAGCGAAAGTAAATGGCAGGACAAGAAATTAAATATTCAGCTAAGTTAGACTACATACATTGTATTTATGTTACCAAAAGAAGAAAACAGAAGAATGAAATTAATTAACAGCAGCAGCGACAAAAGCAAGTTTAGTAAAAAACAAGTAATGTAGGGCAGACACTTAACTCTGAGAGGTATAGATTCCCAAATCTTTGAACTAGAGAATCTATACGTTGACTTACCCATATTAGTCAATACTCTCGCCTTAAAAAGATTCAGGTCACTAGCAAATCTTATATTATAGTTGTGTACATTATTTTCTGGTGTCAGGATACCAGAGAAGACATCTGGAATGCTACCAGTTTCATTTTTAATCTTATGTGTAGAGCAGCTCATTCTAAATTTATATATAATATTTGAGTCTAGCTTGGGAATTCCTTAAGGTTTATAGTAGGGTCCAGCACAAAGAAGATGCATCAAAGACATTTATTCTGCTTGGTATGAAGACAATTTAATCGAGTATTGCTGGCATAACCCCAAAGAAAAATGCCATAGCTTAAATAAACGAATGGTCGCTGTGAGTTGTGTCGATGATTCTGAAGTTGTTTTTTTGAGCTTCTCTTGCCAGGCGTCATGGGAAAAGGTAATGGCCTCATTTGCATTTTAATACTACAAAACCGAATTTCAGGGAATCTCTGAAATCATAAGAGTTGTCTGTACAGTTGTACGTTTGTGACATTTTGTCAGTACTGCGGAAAACTGAAGTCTGAGTTATTGCGTGTTGTTTGGAATTACAGGAGTTTGTAAACGAAATACTTGAAGCTGAATGCATTTTAGGTTTTAAAAACAAAAATATGTTTAGTCTATTTACAGCTATCTCTTCAACCGAAGAAAATTTACAGTGACATTCCTGACCAATCATTGAATACGAGAAACGGATGTAGCGTATTTACCAGAACACCATTACTTTTTTCAATCCAGCCCGCGTGCTTTGCAGGTTTTGAAGAAATCCTCTTTGTCCAGAACGATCAAAGCGGAAGATCTTTCCATCGAAATGATATATGCAAAGTCTTGATCATGTTTGCCTCCTATACTTATGTCTGATTGATTCATCACTTAAGAAATGCAGGTGCAAAGCTATTGACCAATAAGAAGCTTGAATGAAGCTTCTGCTCCTCAGAGTGACTGAAGTAGATTATTTTAGTGCGCTCAAAGTATTTCAATCAAAATGGAAGAGCAAAGTAAGATGTCGTCTTTGATCCGCGACTGGATTCCGAAGAGAAAAGCCACAGTTCACACTTCGAGTCCTGGCTGACAAACTAATGGCCCACCATAACAAAGTGTGCAAGGCGCAAGTAGGAGGAAGTTCTTCCTCAGTTGCTGGATTTGTACTCCTGGCTGTCGGCTTCGGTCTTTCGTTTTGTCACTTTTGGCACATCACTTATACTATCTGGAGTTGGCGGCGGCATTTGTGCTGCAGGCGGGTTGACAACTGCTGGTGCGACGATTGCAGAATTGTGTATCGAAAAAGATACTCTTAAAGATGCTCAGAAGATTATTGAAAAGGATCGAGAAGCCTCCCAGGCTATTGAAAGACTCTTGCAAGAACAAAAAAATGAGCTCTGCTTGACGGTAAGAGGTATCCAGACAGGGGCATCGTCTATTTCCGTGGGGAAGAATGTGGCAGAAACCAGTTTCAAAATCGGAAGCCGGGCTGGTGCGCTAGCCAGCGATGGCGGTGAGGCGTTGTTTCGCAGCCTCGGTGTTGCGGGGAAAGTCTTCCACATCGGAGGCTTTGTTGTGAGTGCTGTTCTGTTGCCAGTCGATATATACACATTGGTGACTAACTCGATGGAGATCGATGCGTCTCGGAAAGGAAAGAAAGTAGTATAGTGTTTGGGGGTACGAAATCAATTGATTTCGTTTTCCCCAAACACTATACTACTGCCTTCTGGTCTCGTATTCTGGAATATATAGTTATTTAATTTGATGGAATATATAGTTATTTAATTTGATGGAATATATAGTTATTTAATTTGATGGAATATATAGTTATTTAATTTGATGGAATCTATAGTTATTTAATTTGATGGAATCTATAGTTGTTCAATCTGATGGAACCAAGGTCTGCACACTTCATCTATAGTTTATTAAAATGCGTGACATTCTCGGAAAAATCACCAAGCGTGACATTCTCGGAAAAACAGGAAATGAGTCATCGCCTATAGCTATTATTCTGAGTCACGAGACGGTCGCATGATTTTTCTAACCAATCAAAAATGTACCCATAAATTATTTTTCTGATATTTTTATCAGAAGTAAGACCATTTTGATAAAAAGTTGGTTGTCTTTGAATTAACAACAATTTTTGATAAGATAATGTCCGTATGCGCGACTGTTGATTCCGTCTTCTAGTATATATCGTTTGTCATCGAAACAGCTGAGTGATACTTTATTTATCTCATAACTTCCAAGTTGATGGTTTTGACTTCTGATTGTTTTCATTCTATGATGCAACTGTTTATTATTGAATAGAGTGTCTTTATAATTTTCATGTTTGATGTTATTCTTAATAATATTCTTCTTAATTCCTTTCGCTGTTTTTCCTCCTTTTCGGTTATCTTTCATATAGCTATACATTTTCGATCGTAAACCGATGAATTCGGAAACGGGTACTCCTGCTGCCTCATCTTTGAATTTGCCAATAACTTTTTTATTCGTCTTATCGAAATATGGAGAGCATTCTGGGTAGTCGCTATTGTCAAATTTATTTTTATCCTTCCAGAAATTTCTATAGACATCTTGGGTTTCAATTTCATAGGTCAGTGAGTCTGTGTCTGTGAATAGTAATTTGGCCTTATTACCATACTTTTGTTTAATGTAGTTGTAATGGAAATCGTACATCAGTGTCTTGCTAAGGTCTAGAATACACATCCCCACGTATGCCGGCCGGTTTAAAGTAAGTGTTTCTTTTATCTTATGAACAGCTACTAGATTTTCATCGAAGATTTTACTGCTAACATAAGTGGGTTTACTAGCTAATTTCAATAGCTTCTTCCCATCAGTCACCAATCTGACGTCTACTCGCTTTCTGAGGTTTTCCATCGTTTTGCCAAATACACTGTTATTCATCAGCTTGAAAAAGTCTTTCTCAAAGGCATTTTTAGCATTCTTACGTTTTTCAGTATTGAAATCAATATATTGCCTAAGCCACGCGGACTGATTGAATTCTAACACTCGATGGATTTTAGTTATTTTCAAACCGAGATCAGTATATAATTGGAGGTTCCTATAATGGAGCACGTATTTTTCTTTGTTGCTTAATGTTGGTATTAGTTTATGCACCAGACCAGTTGATATATTGTATTTCTTTGCTATGTTTTTACAATAATCTGATAGCATGTCCCCAGTCACTTTAATCTTTTCCGACCCAAGTGGGTAGTCATTATGTAGATCATGTAACTCTTGGGGGTATTTGAGGTCAACTTCAAGTATCAAACCCTTTGCACTATCTTCTTTATAGACAGCCAGGTCTAACTTGCTGATCCGCTTTTCTGTCAACCATTTGAAACCACCGGTTGGTAAATATTGACTCATAGCCCAACCATACAAATTATTAGCATCAAGATACACGATGTACTTCGAGGGCGCCTTCTCGTCGTAATCTTTCATGTATTTATAATTTGCTTTACCGTAACGGTTGGCAATATAGCTGATACCACCGCGCAGACCCTTTTCAATGAACTGGAACATATCAATATCAGTCATCAATTCTAGTTTAATGTCAGTCATTTTAAGCATGGCATCCCATGATAGCCCTGGAGACGTGAAATAGTGGCACGGGTCCAGTTTATAGTACTCAAGGCATGTTTTTCTGAAGTTTTCAAATACATCAGCCAGTAGGAGTACATCTGTTTTAAGGTACAGATCATGATAATCACCCATGTTTTTCAAAGAGAATGCTTTCCAAACAGTCTGAGCATGCGTATAGTCTTCATCTGATATATGCTCATCACTCAGTATGCTATAGAATTCTTCTTTTGAGGGCAGCTTCTGATTGAATTGATCGAAACTGTCCATGTAGTCGTAAGGATAAACACCTTTCTGTGCCATCAGATTAAGATCCTTTCCCTTGAACTCTTGTGAGGTGTATTTTAAGGCTTCTTTTGGTAGATTGCCTACAAGTTTTTCCAAACTGGAGCTCATCAACTGGAAACTATCAATGAAGGTCAAGTGGTTGCCAAGCATGAAAGCCATATACTTCTCCATGTTATTTGGGATAGCATTGATGTTCATTTGACAGTCTTCACCTTTCTTGTTTTTGTAAGTGTGCTTCTTAACAATGGCTCCAATCTCCTGCATAATAAAATGACTATCATAGCCTCTCAGATTGTGGAATATAACAGGTATTTTTATTTCTTCTGGGTTCACTCTGAGTTTCAGATTACAATCTTGGTGAGCAGAACCTCTGTATTTACCAGTGATGTGACAATGATCTCGAACTCGGATATCTTTGTCAGTGTATTTTTTATCACAAATGTGACAAACTTTGACTTTTTGGAATTTCTCTTCATCATCTTTAGTCATTTTCAATGGTTTGTTAAAATTTTTTTTCACAACATTCTTGCAATATTTGACCTCCTCCAGCATAGCTTTCATGAATTTGTACACAGCCTTTTCACCCCTGTATATTACTGCTGGTTTGCTGTATTTATCATCATAACAACAAACTACTTTATAGCCGTGGCCACAGTCAGTATGCTTCTGATAGGCTTCAGTGTATGATTTATCATTGTTGGGTTGACAACCGTGTATTTTTTCAGTGATGGCCTAAAAATCAGCATAGATCACAAATGGTACCTGCTGTTGTTTATGAAAGTTGTTGAATTTCAGTATGTTGTTATCTTTGTTTGGCATTTTTATTGCCTGTGTGCCATTTACTTGCATGCAGTTGCTCTTGTGATCATTCAGAACCCTTTCAGAGCTGAAACACTGTAAGCAATGCATACAAAAGTGTTTTCTTTCTTTGTGCTTTGTTTGATTGTACATGAACTTATTGAAATCTTTGATTAGCACATAATGCTTGTTTTCATTTTCAGTTATTAGAAGCAGATTCAAGCAGTCTGCATATTTCTCTTTTGATACATATATTGGATAAGGTTGTTTCTCCTCATAACCGAATACATTGATGTTGATCTCATTTTGTTTTTCAATCTTATTGTAATGTTTGGTAGTCACTGGAAATTCAATCCCTGTATAATCCAATTTTTCAATGTATTGCTTGTCTGATTTTTTAACCCTCTGTGGGTATTTCTCTTGTGGGTTCAGGTGTCTGATGTGGCACCATCGGAAGCATTCATTATCCTCATATTTTAAGTTAATTAAACCCTTTGCACTGTTTCTGAGTTCATTCGGTAGTTTAATGTATGAGGAGCCCTTCATTGGCGCATATTTCACAACATTGAGGTAATGGCTGTCAACAGATTCAATTGTCCAACCTGAACCTTCAGATACCCAAACTGCAATCTTATTCATTATTTGGTCTTTTGACAACTGTAGTGATTCAGTTACTTCCAGATTATTCACAATTGTTTGAGCTACACTGTTGAAATATGCGGTTTTGTATTCTATTTCTCCGTCAGTCATTTTTGCAAATGTTAACTTGAGTGTTTCAACAAATTTGAGACCTTTAATTTCATTCAACAATTTTATAATATTATATGCAACAGCCTTTCTTGTGTTTTGCAGTTGCGCAAGCGGGTCTTTGTTATTTTTTATACCGATTTCAAAAGATTTTGTGAAGCCCTTCAGAGCTTTCTCTGTTTGCTCTATCTTAGTCCTGGGTGTAGGTGTTGGTCTCTGAATCACCTGTTTGGTTCTGGGGGCTGGGATCGGTCTCTTTTTCAATTGTTCTATTTCTTCCAACCATTCTTTTGGTGGTGCTGGTAATCTTTTTCTTTCGAAGTAATCAACCAATTCTTTCACAGTTGGTCTTTTCGTCCTTGGGGCGGGAATTGGTCTTGTTCTTGGTTTAGGCACAGGTTTTGTGTCATCAACTATAATAACTTTAGGCTTTTTCTGCTGCTTCAACAACAACTCGATTAGCTTAGATTTGCTCATTTTTTTAAGACTTTTCTTGTCCATATTACTACTAGTTTCGATAATTTTTTCCATTTATAATATATCTATAGTTATTATTTCTTTAAAACATTTCCGTCTGCGTTTAAATATGGTTGAGAATTCAATTGATCCAATTACTGGATCCTTTTGAATTGTAATTATTGAAGAATATTTTTTTGATGTTTTTTTCTTTTAATATGACAAGATTTCCCTGCCATTGTGTAGTTACGTCCTGTCTTACATATGTTACAGTACCATTCTTTATTTAGCATATAGGTAGTCTTGTGGTTTTTTTTTTCCTCATCACTGAGAACTCTAGGCCTTCCCCGACCTCTCTTAACATTTTGATTCTCCATAATATATAGTTATATAAATTATTTTTTTTAAATATCTTTCTCTTCTTGATAAGTATAATTTGCTTTCTTCCATGTGTTTAGTTATTTCATGAATCAAGTCTTCGAAACTATTGCTCATGATGTATTTGCAGTTGTTTTTCTCATACATTAGCTTCATATAAGACTGTTTGTCTGACACTTTATACACACCTGTTGGGCTTTTGAATTCAAGACAAAGAGCACTGTGTTTTCTTGTGGGATTTAAAGCATTAAATCACATTGTCCAGCCATATATCCTTTCTTATAACTTCTGATTCTCATGTTTGGGCTTATTTGATTTTCACCTAATCCCGCCACCATTAATGCACCTTCATATTTCTTTCTGATGAATGAAACAATCTTATAATGCAGATCATCTTCACTTTCAATCATCAGCATATTATTGCTTCTGTCATTGAACTGTTTGTAATATCCCTGTTTCCTGATTGATGGTAATACTTTCGATGTAACCCAATGTTTGAATTTTACTGCTTCCTGTTTTTTAGAGGACAGTATTAGTGAATAAAGTCCAGATTCATTTATGAAGAAACATTTGAAAGTTTTTTCGGGGGTCTCAGCATGAGGGACCATTTTTGTCCCCCGTGAATCGGTGGCCTCAGCACGAGGGACCATTTTTGTCCCCCGTGAATTTATGCTGATTTTGTGGTCTCTTAAAATTTTATCATCCGATACAACATAATCTCTGATTGCTCTTTGTGGATTTTTGTAGTCAAGAATTTTAGCAATGTCTCTACCTCTGAACCAAATCTCATTGTTGTCATCAAGATAACAATCTATTGATACATCTAATTCTTTATTATCGTAGGAATATTTTTGCATTTGTATATTATATTATAATAATTTATTTTTAATTCATTTTCGACCTGTGTTTAAATATAGTCAGGAGTAATAATATTCTTGGCTACATAATAGCAAATAACAGATATACTGTAGGTCTCCTTCACATATATGTTAGATAATTTTCTCTTTATAATATGTCTTTTAAATCCTTGAACGGTATCCAACTGTTAAATTCGTCACTGTAACCCTTCCACTTCACCAATGCTTGTTTTTTCTTATAGTCTCTGCGAATGACTTTATCAATACGGAATACATCCTGTCTGGCTTTCAATAATTCAGCTTCATAAAAACTCCCTTCAATATCGTCATCGTTGAGATCTTTTAGTTTGTATGTTATTGGATTAGTGTATTGGATTTTATCAACTGTAAACACTTCTTCAGTCCAATTTGGTGTATAGCCCTTGTCGAACACATTCCGTTTATACTTGGATATTCGGACCTTATCACCTATTTTAAATTTCGGTTTCTGTTTTAATGTTTTCATATCGCCATACAAATTGAAGTAAACAGTTCCTTCGTTCCTCTTATCAGATGCTTCAACGGGTGTCATCTTTGTGCTTGAATGTTTGGTATTATTATACTGTTTCACTAATTTTGGTAACATGTCTAAATACTGTGTATTACCTTGCTTCCACATTTTGGATTTAATTGTCCTATTCCATCTTTCAACTACTGATGACTTCTCTTCATTCTCAGTTGAGTACATCTGTACACTATGTTTCTCTAGCAAGTCCTTCAAGTGTTTGTTGTAAAACTCTTTTCCCTTGTCGACCCATAAATACTGTGGTTTTCTGCCTTCCTTGAATATTGTTTTGAATGCTTCAGTGACAGATTCAGCTTTCTTATCCTTCAATGGGACAATCCAACCATATTTGCTGAAGACATCAATAACCATAAGAAGATATCGATAACCTTTATTCCATTTACTGAACTGTTGCATTTCAACTAGATCACTTGCCCATATTTCATCAATTTTATTTACAATCACACGCCGCCGAGTGAAATTTCGTTTTATGGGTGCATGTAATTCATCAGCTAGTTTTTCTTGCCAGTTTTCTTCACTCGACGGCTTTTTCCGTTTTTTCAAACACCGAGACCAAGTTTCTGTTTTTTGTCGATTAAGAATCTAGCCGTTTGACCCCATTTTGGCATCTCACCATATGGTATTTGATCTAGTGACTCGACCATTGTTCTATCACAATCGCCTTTATTTTTTCCCATATCATAACAAATATCGTGGTAAGCTGCTATTTCATCCACCTTATTGTAAGGTTGTACATTCCATTTCAAGACCTCACCAGTCAATGGATCATATTCCAGTTGTTCATGCAATGGATTGTATGGTCCCATATACTTATACTTACTTGGAGTCCAACCTGCTTTTGGTTTAGGAAGCTTGCCAATTACCTTATGGATATCAATCGCGCCTCCCATTTTATTGATTTTAGCTACCCATTTTTGTATATCTTCTGGTTTTGCATACATGATATCTCCAAGCAATGAGCCACCACGTGTATAATCAACTCCAGCAATATCTGTTTTATACATTTTTTTCTTGTCAGAGCGTTTGGGTCTAATAGCAGTGCTCAATTGCATTAAGCCTTCTTTACCAACCTTTGTGATTGCAGGCTTTGCGAGGGAAAGTCCTTTGTCAATTAATTTCTTTTGCAGCTTTGGATTTCTCATTGCTTCAGAAGCATAATATCTTCCCATTTCTACACCTTTCTTTGCTAAATAAGGGACTCCATGTTCCAAAAATCCTGTTAGTGCCATATCTGCTGCCGAATCTAGTATGCCCGCCCCTTCAGACGGGCTAATTAGTTTCCCTTCCTTTGACAAACTTAGTCTTTGTGATTCCACATTCAGCACAAGTACATTTCATCACAGTTCGACCATTTTTAGTCTTCTGATATCTTTCACTTCCTGGTAGACATTCAGTCTGCTTCTTCTGTTTCACACAATATGATTTTACCATTATACCATTAAGTTAGATATTTTTGAAGTAGTCTATGATGAATCTGTGATTGACTCTTGTGTCTGTTGGATCAAATTCAGCATTATGTATTGTATTAAGAATGGATCTGCCTTTTTGTCTCTCAAGAAGATAGTACAAACACCAATATCCACATAGCACTGATTCCCTTTCTTGTATCTCATCACCAGAGTATTCAAGTTGTTTACCGCTTGCAGCCATATACATTTGAACTTCTGTTGGCATCATTAAACCGAAAGAGTCGAAGTATTCACAGTATTTATCATTTTTGAAATTCCTATAACAAACCCAATGAGTACCAGGTCCAATTTTGGAATCAAGATTGACTATCCCACATTCATTGTTTCTCATCAGGTTCGGCAGATTGTCTCTTGAAAATACTCCTCTAAAATGTTTTATTCCAAGTTGTTTAACCCAATTGATTAAATCAAAGTTGGATAAGGGTTTATTTACAAAATGGTTCCTAGTATGGGGATTGAATTGAATGGACTGTTTTTGCCCAGTAGAAGTCCTTTTCCTTTGGTTTTTCTTTTTTTTTTTTCATTCCCATGCCTATTGGGTTATCCCATGTACCAAAAACAGGAGGGGATTGCCATGGAATCATAGCATGTTTCCCACCACTTTTATTTTTTGCAATGGAATCTGGAACATGAACTGGTAATGACCGTCTTGGACGGCTGCTTTCAACATGCAAACCTTTTCTAGTTAATTTTCTAATTGCTTCTATGGCTAAAGGAATACCAATGCTTGCAAGAATTGACGCAATCCCCCGTCCAGTCTGCGCTTTTGTGGGTCTGATAACAACATCACCACCAGACTGCAATTTGCTCATTATCTGTGATAGCTGTCCTTTTGTGAGCAAGTTACCTAAGCTCAGTAATTGAGGCAGATTATTATTAGGAATCATAAAACCACCTGTTTGTCCACTTCCTTTCTTGCTGCCAAATAATTTGTCAATACCAAGACTACCAAGTTGACTTATTGCACCTGTAGCCAACGCTGGGATAGCTTTTGATGCAGCTCTGGTAGCATAAGGCAGAAGTTTAGTTCCAAGTGAAAAAAGACTGGACCAAAGAGAGCCTCCTTCTACAACTGCTTTTCTGATTTGATTTTTTGATATCTTGATGTCTGAACCTTTTCCTGATCTACTTGATTTAATCAGTTTGTTGATTTGTCTCTTAGTCAACATTAGTTGATCACCACCAGACAATTCACTATGTGTCAACCTGATTGTTACAGGCGAATTTGTTGCATAAGCTTTTGCTAGCTTTTGTTTCTGACCCTGTGAATGTTTCACTCCATGAGGATGATAAGTAGTCATATAATATATGTTTATACTAAATTGTATTTAATATAAAACAATCATTTAATTTAATTATTTAATTTATTTAATTTATTCAATTTATTTAATTTATTTCCAATTAATTATTTAATTTACATTGATCTCAGAATTAATTTTCCATCAGTCTTTCTCATCTCAATATCCTGCTCATAGAGGACCAATGCATACACACTGTAATCAGCATTTGTTCCATCACTCAAAGTGTATTTGAAAGTCAGTTTTGTCATTCCATCTTTAATATCCTGTTTCTGTTTTGTCAGATCGAAATAAACAAAAGGGAATATTGTACCGAAATTGCCCCTGTTGAGAAGGGTACTTTCACTGAAATCATTTACAGCTTGAACATATTTCAAAACATCTCTAAATACTCTTGTTGGTTCTGTTGAGGGTTTATAATGAACCTCTGGATAATCATTTCCATTGCCAACCTCAAGATAACAATCAGTCAAAGTTCGGTTATTTGCAACTGAGAATGTGTTATAGAGAAATTTATTGGCTGTCTGAGATGCATCACTTGCATCATTGATGATGAATACAAAGACATGCCTGGGTTTGTTTATTCCTGTGGAAATACGGAAATTGGCTGTCTGTTGTCTCGTTGAATTGCCTCTCTCGACCATTTCTCTCATGTAAGTCCACTTTCTGTTGTCAAGATACTTGCTCATGTATAAGGACTTTCCCGCAGAATTGAAAATAATACGAGGAACAATTAGCTGGAATTTAGTTAGTACCACACGACATGCATCGGCAGCTTGCCAAATCATATTGGCATCACTCTCAAGTGTCAAGTTGACCTCCAATTTAGAGTTAGGCATGAGTTCATCCCAAAAGCTCTTGAAAAAACCGTATCTGTTCAATGCAAGCTCTGCATTTACTTTACCAGCTGCACCATCCAACAGTGCTTTGCGAGCTGCGAAACCTGCATTATAAGTAACCGCCTCAGCCGCTCTATCATCAGCATTCCTGTTTGTGTCAAGATAGAAGAACTCATTGGTTCCCTGACTTACAGCATAACCCTGTGAATACTCAAGCAATGACTTTATATTTGTGGCTTGGTTGGCATCTCTGCACTCATAAACATCAATACCATTCATTTTCACATTAATGGTGTTAATAAGAGCGTGAATTGAATTAACAATACCATTTTGATCGTCAGCAGCAAGGTGGCCTCCATTTGCAAGTTTCTTTACAATGAAATCGACATTGAAACGGGCATTATACCAGTCAAATGGTGTAGTCTCTCCACTGTTATCAACAACGAAACGGTAACCTGTTTTCCTCTGATGAGTATTGTTTGCTACTACAGTATTAAGTGCTGTCTCTAGTTCGAATACTACATCTTCATATCTTTCGATATATTTTGAGTCACGATAGTTTGACATATATTATTGTGTTAGATAAAAGTTATTTTATTTTACGTGGTCGACCTCTCTTTCTTTTGATTAAACCACCAGTCTGGCTCTCACTCTCAGTTCCACTCTTGTTTCCACTTTTTCTCTTTTTCAAAAGTTCTATGATTTTGTCACCAGCTTTTTTGCCAGCATGTTCACCAATTGTTGTGGCTGCTTTTTTTCCAGCTGTTTTGATCATATCAGTCACAATACCTTCACCATGTTGTTCATATTTTTTAAACTCGAACCGTTTCATATACTATTAGGTTTTATAATTCCACACCTCTCAAGAATAACTCAATATACCAATCTATCCCATTTAAATCGACTGGAGCTCTAGAAGAGTCTGTGACATAAAAGCGTATTGAGCTGATTGTATGTGTTGAGACAGGATTCCATGAAAGAAAACGAGGTTTGTAAGTGAAAGGTAAACTTCTAACGAGATCTGTGACTGGTATAACTGCGATTGTATTTGTGCTATTTCCATCAACAATGCTATCTGTCACCATATCACAATTGATATAAATTTCATCTACTCCTCTTGTAATATCAGGTAGATTTGTTCCATATTCTGTGGCTGGAACTAATTTTGAATCGAAACCGATAAGTTTTCTGAAATCAAGATTCCTCAGATCCACACGATAATTTTCATTGAGTTCAATCAAAATGCGATATGTTGACAAAACGAAATACATGTTAATACCATACAGGAATTTTGATTTGTCTGTTTCAGATGGATTCAGTACATGGCTGTTTTTTCTCATATACTCATGAATGTAACTATTGATATCGTCGTATGAATACATCCCGTTAACGAATGTTATTGTTTCCCAGTTTACACCTTTGTCATAGCTGTATTTCATTTGATTATTCCCAAAAATATCTCTGATATTGTACCAACTGTATGTCATATTGATGACATTCACAGCCATTTCATATTTTAAATCATTCGTTAATTTAAGGGGTGTATTGAATCTTTTTTCAAAATCATGACTCTTACTGACACCAATTTTGTCTCTGTTTTTACTGTTGAATCGTAATGAAATTTCTGTCATATACTTTTACATTAGATATTTCATCATTATTTTATTCAACTCACCGGTTTTCAGGATTCCCAGTCTGTTCAATGTATGCAATATTTTTGTGAATTCATTTTGAACATTTTTGCTGTTGTTGCCGGCTGAAATAGATCCACCAAGCAACTGTAAACGTGAAAGCATGTCACCCAAAAATGCATCCCTTGAACCCATTCCTTTCCCTGTTTTGTATTTGTAAGAAGCTAATACATCTGAAATCGTATCTCTATATTTCTTCAAAGTTTGTATTTCTCTTTTATGAGATTCATTTTCTTTTGGAGTGATTGATTTTTTTTTCTTCTTCCTAGATTTCTGGCAGTTTCTGCAGCTTTCTCCTTTTCTTCAAGAAGTTTTTGTGGGGCGACTTGAGTTAAATCGGATGGTTTCAAAAGCTTGTTATTTTTCAATATAATTCTGTCATCTTTATCGAAATAGTTATCGATCGATAATATGTTGGGTGTCTGATCCTCTTCTTCAGGTGCTTCAATTGCCAAAGGAAGTTCCGTTCCCATTGTAATTGCTCTGCGATTAGCTTCAATAACATCATCAAGTCCTTGTGTTAAAGCCTGTTGATTTTGTTTCAACTGTTCAATGACTTCATCCTGTTTTTTGTCGACACTTTCTTTCACACTCTTCTGGACATCAATAGAGGGCTTCAGCAATTCTGATGTTGTATCATATGCATCCTGTTTTCTGTATTCATAAGTCTTGATAACATCACGAACTTCCCTTGTTTTGTTTCCAGCTTCAATTCCACTTTTAAGAAGCCTTTTCATTCGTTCTATATCCATATTCAAGAAGTCACTGATTCGGCCTCTGATAAAAAAGGACAACCTCGATGCTGATGTCTTTGCCAACTATCGGCCTATTTCCAATCTATCGTTTCTCTCTAAGACATTAGAGAGAATAGTGGCTTCCCAGATTGAGGTTATCTCACCACGAATGGCTTATTTGCTAAAATGCAATCAGCATACAGAAAGCATCATAGTACTGAAACTGCCCTTCTACGAGTTGTTAATGATATACATCAGGCAATTGACAATAAATGCGAAGCTCTTTTAGTGCTGTTAGATCTGTCTGCGGCTTTTGACACAATAGACCACGCTATTCTTCTTGATAGGCTTCGGTATCGCTATGGCTTTTCCGAAATGGTTCTTCGGTGGATTGAATCATACCTTAAAGGTCGTCCTCAATGCATCGCCCTCGATAAGATCGTTTCTCGACCACGATATCTACCGTGTGGTGTTCCTCAAGGGTCCGCCCTTGGACCGCTGTTATTCTCGTTGTATATCGCCCCTCTTGAAGATATCATCTCCGCACACGGTTTCGACGTAATGATGTATGCTGACGACACCCAGCTCTACATTTTTATGCGTAAAGGAAACCGCATCGCTTCTCTAGAAAATCTCAGTTTGTGTCTAGATGATATCATGAGTTGGAATTTATGCAATATGCTTAAATGCAATCCGTCGAAGACTGAGATAATTCATTTCTCTTCGCGTTTTTCACCTGCTGAGCCGATTGCTTCGATTAAAGTCGGTGATCATTACGTTCAGCCTACTAGTGTTATCAAAGACCTTGGAGTCACGCTTGATTCACACCTTACCTTTGTTCCCCATGTCAACAATACCTGTCGCGCTCTTTCGCGTTCGTTTCATTTTATTGGCAGAATCAGAAAATATCTTTCGCAAGCGGATACTGAGCGCATTGTCCATGCCTTTGTTTTATCGAAATTGGATTATTGTAATAGTTTGCTCTATGGAATTCCCTCTCGTGAAATTGAGAAACTTCAGAGATTGCAGAATACCGCGGCAAGATTAATTGTGTGCATGAAGAAGACTGATCACATTACTCCTGTTTTAAAAAAAGTTGCACTGGCTTCCTGTAAATGACAGAATAATTTTTAAGTTACTGTTGCTTACGTACAAATCTCTTAATGGCCTTGCCCCGGTGTATATTAACGAACTTTTACATCATTACACTCCCTGTCGCTCTCTTCGTTCTAGCGATTCCAACCTCCTAGTTGTCCCGAAGACTGCTACAGTTACTTACGGAGATAGATCTTTTGCGGCAATTGCTCCGAAGTTATGGAATCAGCTACCGCTTGCAATTAGACTAGGTAACTCTGTTGATAGTTTTAAAAGGGCCTTGAAAACGTACCTGTTTCGTGAGAGCTCTTTCTTTTAGCTGTAAAAAGCATCGAGACATTTATATGTAGAATGCGTTTTTAAGAACTTTAATTATTATTATTATTATTATATACAATTGTGTTAGACTAATCTAAAACTATTTACATATGGAAATCCCTAATTATGATATTCAGGGTTCAAAGAATTCATTCAGACAGTTGTATCCGTATATGCCAAAAGACACTTTCAGGATGCTGCTGGCTGGTAATTCAGGATCTGGAAAGACAACACTGTTTATGCATCTGATTATGGAACCATTGGTTTATTATGATCAGATACATCTTTATGCAAAAAATTTAGATCAAGACAAATATCAATATCTTCGGAAAGTAATGGATGAAATAAGCGGTCACATTGGATATCCTGCCTTGGTTTGCAGTCAAGAAGAGATATTGCCAGTTGAACAAATAAAAGACACAGATTTGCAGCGATTGGTTGTTTTTGATGATTTCGTGACTGACAAGAAACAAGATCAGATAATCAGCTATTTCATTCAGGGAAGACACAAGAACTGTTCAGTCATATATCTCACACAATCATTCTATGGCTGTCCAAAATCAATCAGATTGAATTGCAGCCACTTTTGCCTCTATGATTTCCCATCATCAAGAGAAAGGAATCTGATTGCACAGGAGCTTGGAATCGACAAGAAGAAATACATTGAAGCAACCAAAAAACCATATTCCTTCTGTTATGTTGATAAGCCGATGAAAACAATCAAGAGAAATTTTTATGGTGCGATTTAATCTAATCTAATATTATATGGCAATCAATAATTTCCAAGATGTTGAAAAACAGGAGAATCCAAAAACAGAAAGAATCGAAAAATTAATCAATCCTTCTAATGTTGAAACACCATTTGAAATCGCTGAAAAAATCAAAATGGAAGTATACAGGAGGACACAAAAAGTATTGAAAAACAATAAGAGACTACCTGTCATCTATGAAACCATACCACCTGAATTCTTGGAAGATGAAAGCAGTGATGAAGAAGATTAATCTAACAAGATGATATAATGGGAGTTTTTAATTCTCCACTAGATCAAGATAAAATGAAAACTGGAACTGGTGAAAGAGGCCCAGCTGGTCCAATTGGTCCCAAAGGTGAAAAAGGTGATAGAGGTCCAAAAGGTAATACAGGTGCAATTGGTCCACAAGGAGCTACTGGAGCTGTTGGTCCCAAAGGTGATCGATTTAGATTAACACAAGATGGTAATTATGACATTGAAAATAAACGTTTGACAAATGTTGGTGATCCAGTAAATCATTATGATTCTGCTAACTTGGGATATGTTAATGATGCTGTTTTATCAATTGAAGGAACACGTGTTAATCCATTTAAATTTCTTCTTGAAGATGTATCAAAAACAACTATTCTTAGAAATGCGAATAATCTACAATTAGAAGTCTATAATAAAAGCCCTTACTCAATAAATAAATAAAAAAGCCTTGTCTTTTGTTATTCCTACTGCTGGTCTTACAACTGTTCTTCGTTTTGATTTGTCACAATTGGAAGTTTCAAAGTACACTTTAGTTGTTGAGTTTTATACTGATGGTAACCCAAATAATGCAACAGTTGATGATGACAATCTGTCATCAAATTTAATTGAAAGAAAGGATTCAATAAAAAGAGCATTTCCAAAGACTCATCTTGTTGATGGTTATCTTAAGAGAATATTCTTCCTTGAAAAAACAAGTCATGGTTCCACATCAATGGAGTTATTGTTGATTTCACCATATTTACAAAACAATAAAAAACATTATGTTATAGTTTATGGTGTTTACGGATTTTCAAATATTATTTTATCACATATTAACGATCCTGCTTTTGAAATAGAAGATGGAAGAATTGTATTTAATAATGAGCTTAAAATGAGTTTTCATAGAATAGTCAATGTTGCACGCCCTATACTTCCACAAGACTGTGCAACTAAAAAATACGTTGATGATGCTGCCACATATCTGTCGACAAATAAAGCGGATAAAACATATGTTAATTCTAACTTTGTGAAAAAAGATGGAAGCGTTGCAATGACTTCTGATTTGAATCTTGGAGGTAACAAATTGACTAATGTAGCAGCGCCAACAGCAAACAATGATTCAGCCACAAAGGGGTATGTTGATACTGAAATTGCTGGAATTGATGTTTCTCCATTTCTTAAAAAAGATGGAAGTGTTGCAATGACTGGTGATCTTGACATGGGCAATAATAAAATAAAAAATATACCATTCCCTAGCTTATCATCTCCAGTTAGTAGTTATGATGCGGTGAATTTTGGTTTTGTTGTACAAAATATACAAGATATCAGAGCAGACACATTATTATTGAATGGAACAAATGCAATGACTGGTGATCTTGACATGGGTGACAATAAAATAACAAATGTTGGATCTCCAAACTCTGATAAAGATTCTGCCAACAAAAAGTATGTTGATGACCTTGTTTTTTCAGCATCAGGAGCTCAACGCAACCCATTCGCTTTTCTGTTAAAAGACAAATCCAAGTCTTCTGCAGTCAGTGGTGTGGAAAACCTTCAAATTGAGAATTTTGACAGATCACCTTATCACATAAACAAGTCGTCATTGTCTTTTTTCATCAAACGAAGAGGCAACTTTACATCCAAAATTCGTTTTAATGTTTCATCTTTGAGAAACAGTCAGTACACTTTTGTTGTTGAGTTTTACTCACCATCAGACCCACGCCAAGCTACAATTGGGCTCGATCTTCGCACATTGAACATACGTGAAGTCAGACAGCCATTTCAAAACCTTTTCTCAAAACCCCATATGTTGATGGTTATATGAAGAAGCTTTTCCGAATCGAAAAAACTGGTGGCGGTCAAGCGTTAATTGAGGTTTTACTTTTTAGCACAGCTCCCGCGTCTAACACCAAAACACATATCATCGTTTATGCAGCTTATGGCTTTCATACCAACTTGTCTTACTTTGTCCATGACCCAACTTATGAAATTGAAAACGGTCATGTTGCGTTTGGTAGTAATGTTGACATGAAATTAAACAAAATCCTCAACCTGCAGGATAACCCCTCAAACCCACAAGATGCTGTAAACAAAAGTTATGTAGACCAGAGGTTGCAAACCAAACTCGATACGATTGCACAACAAAATCTAAATATGAACAACAATGCCATTACTGATCTTGCTCCACCCGTCAACGCAGACGATGCGGTGACAAAACTTTATACTGACGAATATTTTCTCCGACGAGACGGTTCGACTGCAATGTATGGCGATTTGTCGATGGGTGGAAATAGAGTGACGAATTTAGCGGACGTGGTGAATGAAACTGATGCAGTGAACTTCAGAGTTTTAAATCAAGCTGGAATAGCTATTAGAGCGAACACTTTATTATTGAATGGAACAAATGCGATGGCAGCGGATATGAAACTTGGAGGGCATAAAATCATTAACTTAAAAGAAGGAACAAATAAAACCGATGCCGTAAATTTAGATCAATTAGAAAAAAGTCATATTTCATCTGCTTCTCATCCAAAGAATGCTTTCAAATATTTGATGAATGATATCGATGAAATTAGCACTGAATATGGCTTGACAATTAATGGATATGTCAATTTACCTCGGTCACCACATTTGATTTCAAAGAAGGTCATTGATATAGACTTGAATAAAGAAGCTAATCATATTTACAGAGCTAGAATTGGTTTTAATATGTACACAATAAAAGATGGAAAATACACTTTCATTCTTGAATGGCTATTTCCTGATTATGAAGGAATGAGTCTTAGTAGTGTAACATTCAATGCAACTGGCGGAATTACAATTCATAAAACTGTAGGGAGAAAATTTGACAACAGAAATGAAGATCATTCGAGATATTTATTATGGATTGAAAAACCTTCAGTAAGTTCACCACCTGAATATTTATATTGTACGATTCATATTAATGCTAACCCAACTTATCCAAATAAGTACAAAGTTCATTGTGTTGCATATGGTATTGATTTCGAAGCAGCAGACGTTCCATCAAGTGTTTACGACTTCTCTGAACCTTTCAAAATCGTGAATGAAACAATACAATTACAAACTGATTTAGATTTGAATGGTTTTGATGTGAAAGAAAATAAAAATTGGTTGTTTGGTGGAGACAATGGTGAATTTACAATGCTAAATAATATTAATATGAACAGCTATTTAATAAAAGAGGCTAAACTTGGTGGTGATTTGAATCTGAATGGCTATAGAATTCATAATAATGGTTTGAATCTATTTCGTTCAAGCGTTACAGGTGTAATTATGGAAACGGCTTTCGATTTGGGTGGATTTGCTCTTTATAGGCCGAAATTAGGAGGTGATCTAAATTTGAATGGGAATGGAATAATCGGTCAAATACAATATTTAAATTGCTCTGTTAAAGCCAAACAAGGACATAATAAGAATGTTTTAAAGCCTGTATTGATAAATGGCGCTGATTTTTTAGTCATTCATAACAATAACTTTCATATTAAGAATATGTATGTAATACAAGGAACAAAACCCGGAATATTCTACTTCAAGACAAAAGCTGAAGGTGCTGGAAATTTACCATTACCAGCAACAATTTTTGAATACAGACATGGTGTTGTGGGCAGAAACATCACAACGGTCAACATCAACAAATCATTATCGAGAGGCTATCTTATAATCGACTATTCACATCCCAACAGTGGAGAATTTGATACAGCATTCCCACTTGAAGTAATTATGAATTAATCTAAAATAATATTATATGGGAGTTTTTAATTCTCCACAAAATCAAGATAATAAAGGTGATAAAGGCGATACTGGTGCAATTGGTCCTAAAGGTGACAAAGGAATTGGTTTTACATTAACACAAGATGGTCACTATGATCTTGGAAACAAACATTTGACTAATGTAAAAGCAGGCAATGATTCTGATCATGTTGTAATCAAATCACAAGTTTCAGATATTGTCAGAGATAGTTTTTTGGATTTATGGGTTTCTGAATTCATCAGATTATACTCTAAATGTACTTATCAAATCGACAGAGCGAATAATAATTTTTTAGATATGAATGCAGACAGAAAAGTTGAAACATTGTACGATCTCTCGAATGAAGAAAATAATGCAACACAATCAACTTTAAACATAAGACCCACTGTTTGTACCAAGGCTGAGAAACATAATGGACGTTATTTTTTAAAGTTTGATGGATCACAGAGAATGATAAGTCAAATCAATTTGAATAATGATGTTGTTAATGTCTTCATTGTTTATAAATTAAATTCAAATACAGGTGGAAGTCCATGGAAAAATGGTCTTTTTGGTCATGATAATAGAGGTTATGATAAGTTTGTCAGCTATTACAATGGTTCAAATTTAGTTATAAGTGGTGTTGATCAATCAAATTGTGTATATTTTGGTTCAGCAGCATCTATACAAAGTTTCAGAAAAATAGCAGATTATTCAGTAAATGATTTGGGTCAAATAAATGTTTGGCACTGCTTGTCTGTTCACTGGGATAATTTATCTTCTCCAAAAACAAACACAAGTAAAATCTATTGGAATAAAAAACATATTGGAAGTTTTACAGCGGCTAACAGAAGTGGTAGTCGGCAAATGACTTTTGGTGATTTGGATCCTAGCTCCATCGCACCTCTTGACGGTAGTGTTATTTTTTTCTGTGTGTACTTGGATTCTATATTAGACGAAAAAACAATTTCAGATCATCATCAAATTTTAATCCAACGATATAATATAAATGAACAAAATAATTAGATATGTGAGATGGTTTATTCGGGATGCCGAACGGAAAAACCCTGGTGTTGACAAGAGGATTTTGAAATCAGCTTTGGTTTATCAGTTTCTATATCACAAACATTTTAACAAGTATGTTGAGGTGAGAGATATCCTTTTGGAGCATGAAGACATTGGATTAATTGGATATGGTGATGGTTGCCTGACACATTTGTTGGAGCATACTCTTGGATGGATTAATGTGTTGCAAACACATGCAATATTACATGATGCTTTCGGTCGATTCTACGTCAAACATTCACTTGACAGAGGATATTCTTATGCTTTCCCCCGTTTCATGACAACGAAATTGAACAAATTGTCACCTCTAAGTGGACAATTGTCTGGTTTGTGGTACTGCGTGTTGAACAGAATCGTTATATAAGCATATTGTATGAAAGACAGAAAGAGCATATTCAACTGGAACCATATTTCAGGTGAATTAACAGAAGATCAGGTAAATGAATTAAAATCCTATTACCGAACATATCACAGAAAGTGTTGGGCTCATAAACAGGCTGTTAAACGGTTCAAAAAATGGAAATTACTGGGGAATTCCTTGTCCATGATCTTTGCAACTGGGGGTCTCGCCACAAGTGTGGCAACAGGTGGTGTTAGTTTGGTAGCCATCAGTACAGCAGCACTTTTGATACAAGGGTGGATGAAGCATAAAAACCTAGATTTGAAAATCCAGAATTGCACATATGCTTATCAAAGCTATCAACATCTACTCAATTCAATAAAAGACAAGTTGAGAAGTGGTGATTTTGATGCTTCAAGTATACAAATCTCAATGAAGAATATCGATGATTATGTGACTGATAATAGTCCAATTATTGATAAGTACCTACTGAAATATGATGAAAAATTCACTGCTTGATAATACTAATAATCTTATCAAATCTTAACAATAGAATCTCAACCCAATATCGATCATAAAATCCAAGCGTCTTTTTTGATCTAGTAACTATTATTTTATCAAATGGAAGATCAAGCATTAAAAATATTTGCTTAAGCATAAATTTCGTACTTATCATCCTTTTACGATTCTTATTCACCAAAGGAAGGACAGTGTCTATCTCTTGGAATATTTTCAATATTTTGCCTTTATCTTTTACAGAAATTTGAAGTCCATTCTTACGACATATACCATTTATCACATTTTCAATATGGTACTTCCGATGATATACAGATTTTCGCTTTATTTTATACATATTATTATGAAAGTCAACGTACTCTTTACAATAATCATAACCATGAACTGAACCACAATTTAGACAAACATTTTCACCATCATCGTTAAACATTTTCTGATTATCACAGCAAGGTGCTTTCACACTTTTAACAACTTTGACCAATAGCTGATCACAAAAATAACATGACAATTCTCCCATATTTTTCAATTCATTGTGAATTACTGAATTACAACTCATTCTATAATATTATGTGATATTCTATTTTTATGTAACCATCGGATGGTTCCACGTGAGAAATAATAGCTATAGGTGATGACTCATTTCCTGTTTTTCCGAGAATGTCACGCTTGGTGATTTTTCCGAGAATGTCACGCATTTTAATAAACTATAGATGAAGTGTGCAGACCTTGGTTCCATCAGATTGAACAACTATAGATTCCATCAAATTAAATAACTATATATTCCATCAAATTAAATAACTATATATTCCATCAAATTAAATAACTATATATTCCATCAAATTAAATAACTATATATTCCAGAAGACGAGACCAGAAGGCAGTAGTATAGTGTTTGGGGAAAACGAAATCAATTGATTTCGTACCCCCAAACACTATACTACTAAAGAAATTCAAAGAGCCGGGAGCAGTCAAGAGGCTACGAAATCTCGCAACAGAGTTGGAACAAAGTTTGTCGGATACGATGGTGGATGAGATTATTTCAGCGTCAACTTAGGTCCTACTAGACTCTTATACTTCAGCAACTTGTTGGACCACTAGATGGAAATTTCGTCTAGTTTTTGAACCCGCAATATAAAATAGAAATCCGAAATTTGTTCTGTTTCGACTACATGACCGGTGGTTTCCAAGAATCGCTTGATCATATTTTTTTTGTTGTCAACCACACTCGGGTAATGATTTGCATATTTTAGTAATGCAGTAAAATATTAGAGGGAATTCTTTATGACGATTTACAGAGCCTAAGGGCACGAATATTTTATCACACTTTTGAAATGAAGTTAACAGGAATTGTTTGGTGAATGCCGACAAAATAAATATAGCTGCATGTTCTTATCATCGAAAAAGGATTGAAAGCAATTTCCCTCAAAAGTTAATTTACTACTTATCCATAATTCATCTGATTTCTATCAGAAGTAAATTTCCTTATCCGTAATTCTAGTGATTTCTATCAAGGCTTTACAGTGGTATTCACGTGACTTGAATACAATGAATTCATCGGTCAGAAACAGTAAATAATTAACGAATTTTGAAGGTACTAAATAAATTAGAAGGAGAAGGAGAATTAAGAAAAAGAAGAAATAATTTAAAAAGAGACGGAAAAGGAAAGAAACACTAACGTATAAAAATATAAGGCAAAATACAAGTAAAATATATAAAGAAATAACACCTTGAAAATAAAACTCTCTTAAGAAGCAAAAATTAAGCCGAATAAATTAAAATCAGTAAAAGTTAAAAAAAACTGCGATCCGCAACGATTATGAGGCTTGTGTGGATTATTCTTTTATTTATTTAAGTTGTGATACATTCTTAGGCACGAGTTGCTTTCTTTTATGCGAGTGACGATATTTATTTCCGAAGTAATAAAGTTTTTAAGATGTTGATTTCACGCGCAACGATAAATTGATTAACTCTTTATTTATAGCAATAAAAATAATACCTAGTCTTTTCAACTAAATTCTTCAAAAGCTCATAATGTTACTTAGGCTTAAAAATAAATTAATAAATAAATAAATTAATTAATTAAAAACAAAATGATCAGATAGGGGCAAAGTAGCATTCCAAGGACCCCAAGTTAAATCATCAGTTGATCGGGTGATGATGAGATCCAACATATGTCCAGAGAAAGAAAGTTTATTAAGGCTTCAGGCGAAAGAAACGGAAGGAAATTGCAACGGAAGGAATGGCTTGGGGAGAAGCACAACAAACTGTGGAAGATGTGGCACCTTTTGTAACGAACTAGCAGAAAAATCTGGCGGGGAATTAACAAGATTGTTGGACAGAAAACCATGGTGGGTGCGGGTGCAACAGCGACATCGAACACATTAAAGTTTACGTGTTAAGAGAGCAGTCAACGAGCAGTGAATGCAGATCGAAAATCATAGCTTAAAACTAAGCATTAAAATTCTTCAGAGGTTTTAAGTTGCAATATATCCTTTTTAAGCGTTTTATCGCTCTGCTTACTGTGCATAGTACACTTTAGCCCTCCATGACTGATAGCCAGTTCACTGAGGAGTGATTTCTCGAGCTTTGAGTGTCTGTCAGAGAAGCAGTGTCAACTCGTCTGTTTTGAGGCCCCTCAGATTTCTACCCTCGAGTTTGCCTTCGCCGAATAATCTTCGATTCGCCCCCTGTGCTCGCTCCGTCAGGTACAAAATTGAAACTGTCACCGATCATGTTGTTGGCAATAACACTGTGTATTTTAACGGCAACTTGGCTAAAAGATTTGGGTTCTGTTTGTATCGGTGGTCTCTCTGTTAATTACTTTTTATCCAAGAGTTTCCGGCGGAAATCTGATCGTCCTGGAATTCGAACCGGCGGCTTACTTCTCGACACTTCTGTTGCTTCATTTGTGAATGGGTATGAAAATGACTCTTTCGAATTTTCCGAATGGATCAGTCTCAAGACTCAGTTCGCATTGCTGCTGCTTGTCGGCCTATCCGACTATCTTGAAAACATTGCCATGTGCCCTGAACGTCTGGTTATCACCGGGAATATCAACTTTGAAATAGATTTGGTGCATAGTAATAATGCTTTAAGAAATTCTCTGAGTTATTGGAAACTTTCGGCCTTTCACAGCACGTAGCTGTGTAAACTCATCTTATCCTGGAAAGACTAATCAGCTGTCCATACAATCAGCTTGTACGAACTGCTGGCCAGCAATCTAATTACAAAGCTCAAATTAAATCAAATGTGGGCTAGTCCTGTCCCGGAATTTCCTCTTACTCCACCCTGCAAAGGGTGAGATGGTAGTAGAGAGAGTCCTATACAACTTGTAGGCTTATGAACCGCACCCCCACCCCCTGTTCTGGGAAAAACCATTTTTGGCAGTAGTTTCCCTATCTGCACATTACTTGCTCTGGTCCATTTTTTCGTGGGAAAATGGGTGAGAATTCGAGTTTCACGTACGATGCCAAGTTTTTGGATGCGTTTGATTTCGGGGATAGTTTAACGGAGTTATGCATTTCAACTTCCCGTGGAACCGACCGCGAAACATTCATGGACGGGGATGAACAATAAAGGCTGGTGCCTAGTTCAGTTTGATTGGCTCGTTCCGAGCATGCGCCTGTAAGTCGTACAGGACACTGTTCTCCCGCCCCACCCTATGCAGGGCGGGGTGAGAGAGACTTCTGGGACAGGACTTGACAATACGTCAAGGGCTTTTACTTTTCCATGGCATCTTGCAGCTCAACAAGAAATGTTGTACGTAAGGTGCTTGAGAGAGAACTTAAGTTGAATATAGTGTTACAAGATAGGTTTCGGCCTAGGCAATCTACACTTTCATAATTTGTTCGCACTATCGAAGCTAAGCTAGGTCCACACGGGCGAGACACAACTATGCACCTTAATCGAAATTGGCGGCCAATTTATTATAATTCTTTTTTTTTGCATGTTAAGAGTGAATGTCTGCAAGAATCAAACAAAATCGGAACATAGCGGCAAAAATGCGGAAACTCAAAATCGTTCAAACTCTGGCTATTAGTAGTTCATATTAGGTTATTCATCGCTGTGTAGTTCATTTGTCAAATAATTTATTTTTTCGGCAGAAAATGACGATAATGAAGTTTACGGTCAGATACGAGAAAATTCGGCTTGAAAATTAGTCATTTTGAAGCAAATTGCTTTCCTTGACTTTACAGCCAGAAGACATCCACTTATAATCAGCTTATTCTACAACTTTTTCAGGTTTTATTTTACAATTTCCATGAAAATTGAAAGACATGATGATATTCAGAGAGACCTGAAAGAAATCCATCTGTCTCTCTATATAATCGACAGGCTAAAGTGAGAAAATAATTTACCGTACTCCCTTTATCACAATTAAAACGAAATTTACAACTTAAACTTAGGAATAAATGGCCTTTCAATCAATGGAAAAATCATTCTGGGGAAATGAAAAATTGCTCCGTGAGAGAGCGCAAAAATGGCGTAAAGAGCACGAAAAATAATACACGTGGCTAGTGGACTGCGGGACATACCTTGATCGCAGTACGTCTTCCAGTGCCATAGAAGTCAAAGGAAAGGTAAATTCGAAGCTCCCTCCCTTGGTTTGTTACAATCACAAGCACGTTCTTTTGAAAATCTAAACATTTTACGTATTTCTTTGCTGCGTTCCCCTTCTGTTATGGTGGAGTGAGTTAAGAATTAAAACTGATCTTTAATTTCAGGTATGTGAATTATAGTTGGACCAGATATCCATGTTATTTCAAGGGTAATCTTACAAAGTTTTGTTGTTTTTCTAACATTCCGACTCACTCATTTGGAGCTACATATGTGTTGTGGTTCATTTTTTTCCTCCTTGGGTGAACTTCTGTTTTTCAAACGAGTTCCATTTTCTCTTTCCTTTGTTCCAGATTATGATAATTAATACAACACAAAGAAAAATAAACCATGTAACTTGTGATTTCAAAAACGGAATGTAATGCGAACTGATTGGTAATAATGGTAATTGAACTGAGTGGAGTGCAATTTGGTCTGAAATCATATTCGTGATTTCAAAATCGAACGAGCGCACATCGCGGGTTTGATTTGAAATCACACGTATGATTTCAGACCAAAATTGCATGACACGAAGTTCAATTACCACTTTATTACACCCATTTTGAAATCACACAGTCTTTCGTCAATATTAATATTTGTTTATCCGTGAAATTTGATAGGTTAGCATTATTTCATTTTCATTTTTATGAGTTACAGAAAAGGATGCGATTTAGAGTTAAAAAAATGGTGCAATTTGGGAATAAATTGCACTTTTGAGAGCCAATCAGATTGCAAGGACCACCAATGATTTCAAAATGGGTGTAATAAAATATTTTAACAACCGCACTAAATACGGTGACAACTATTCTACTCCATGCGAATCTTCCCATCTTTAAATCCCTACTTGCCAGAATTTTCTTACTCCCAAAATACCAAACATGTGCGACACCATTCTAGTAACTCACTGAAAATGCAATCACATTATAGAGCGTTTTCAGTCAAGCAGGTGAGTCAAGTCACGCTCCAACCAGCCTTGCTGAACTGGGAACATCCTGTTTAAATATTTGTTCAAATAAATAAATAAATAGATAAAGTGAAGAAATTGTGATGTTATGGACGAGTAATAAATAAGCAACATGCCAAAGTCTCAAGGCCGTGCGATATCCCGTACTCGAGTTATTTGGCAAAATGTGCCACTCAAAATTGTAGTGTTTTGTATGGAAACGCCATCTTGGTGTCCCTCTGAGGGACGCCAAGATGGCGGCCGGAAACGAGTTAAAACATATGTTTCTTAATTTAGCTATCTAGAAGGCTTTGCTCTCACTGTTGAGCTTTCAAACATACACATAGACACTTCTCTTACCATGTTGGCTTTTCAAAACTCAAAACCACATGGTGAATCGATGTTTTCATGTAAGCGGCAAGCTTGTGAGCAGATATCTTTTTGTCACGCACTGTGAAAAACTCTAAAATTCAGCCTTTGAGCCTTTGTGTTTCGCTCATTAAAACTATTGCTATGTGAGGCTCTCGTGGCCGTTGCCGTCCTCGTTGCCCTTTTTCGCGTCAAAAGAAGTACGCTCCTAGTTATGGGCTCCTGTCAAAACAAAGCAAGCTACCGAGCGGAAAACGTGCAATCAGATACACTCGAGTTTCAACATAGCCAGTCTTCTAGAGTTCAAAGGCTCACAACAACCTCAAGGCAACATGATTACCTTGACACGGAGATATTACAGCGCCTTTTGCACGAGAATGCGGAGAAACATCTTCCTTGCACGCTACGTCTCAATTCCGAGAGCTTTCGATCGGCATACGGTGTGGTGTCAGACACGAAAACACCCGACATTAAAATCAAAGGCAGGGTCCGTGGAGCTTTTTATTTGGATCATGTTGTCATAGAAAAGATCCCTTGTAACCCTTCATCCAAGGATGATGCTCTTCGCTCACAGGGAAAAATTATTGGTGAGTTACTTTTGTTTCTTTCCCCCTAAGATCCCAAATAAAAGTAAATAATAGAAACGTGTTTTAAATTAAACGATAATTTTGGCACTAGCAGGCTTACTACCTTTACAGAAATGAAACATTTTATCTTAGTGTGGAATTATTCAAAGTACTGAGAAGTCAAAGTTCACCTTAATAAATCAGACTGGATGGCAGTTGTGAGATTTGTATTATTAAAAACAAATACCTCTGTATGGTTCATACGTATGCATAATAAGTGTGGTTTCATTACATTTTCGCTACATCTGTAGGTGTGTTGAATCACATCATTTGTCCCCATGAACGTCAATACGTGTGCAGAGTGGACTACGACAATCCAGAGTTAATGATTCCCATCAACAAATCGGTCTCTAAAATAGCGACGCTGACTGCAAAAGATGTTAAAGGTATGCATATCTACAAAAAAACTTCGCGATCGTGATGATGATAAATTACGGGTGGAAGTGATGGACTTCGCAGAATTCCGCAGTGAAAAGTTTTTATTTCTGGTCCAGTACTTACAGTGGAGGTCAGACTGCACACCCTTTGGGTATCATTATAGGAAAACTGCCACAAAAGTATTCTTTCGATTCCAGTATGAAAATTCTGTTTGCTGAGCATGGGATCAGAAAGTCGTTCGACAAGGAAAGCGTACGCAGAAAGTTTCCACTGACGTGGTCAGTACCGGAGCAGGAGTATCAAACTCGATAGAGAATTGACGGCGCGTTCACAGTTGATTCTGAAAAATCTAAAGATCTCGATGATGCTCTCACTGTGGAACAGCTTTCAGAATCTGTGTATCGGGTAGGGGTTCACATCGCAGACATCAGCTACTTTGTGGAGGAAGGAACCTAACTGGATAAGGACGCCTTCTTTCGCTGCACTTCCTACTACCCAGGTGACGGCTATGAAAGTGTACCAATGCTACCTTCTGAGCTGAGTGAAAACCACTGCATTCTTCTCCCTGGCAAAAACCGTTTGTCCCTATCAGCGTTTCTTCACCTGTCAAAGGAAGGAGAGCTCCTTGGTCAGCCGAATATTAAGCGCACTATCGTCAGGTCGTGCTGGAAGCTCAGTTACAAGGACGCCCAGAAGATAATCAATGGACAGGATTGTCCAAGCCGGCAAGTACAAAATGATACAGTAAGAAATATTCAAGCCCTGAGTGTACTTACGCAAATGAGACGAGTGTCGCGGCTGAGCCATGCTGCATTTGATCACTGGTCTAACAGTGATCATGATCCTGAAAGCTTTGAAGCCCACGAGATGGTGGAGGAAATGATGATTCTTGCCAACGAAGAAGTAGCAAAATTCCTTTGCACAGAAATTCCAGATTTAGTGCCGTTGCGAACTCAGCTTCCCCCAACAGACCACAGACTAAGCGACTGGGTGCAGCAGTACGGACAATACATGCCGTACACGTTGTCTCTTCGTGCGTTTTAGTCAGAGGAAACCCTAAACAAGATTGCCATTGACGGTGGAATTTCTAGTGCAAGAGAATTCAAGGTGCAAGAGTCGATTTGGTCTGAGATCCTTGATGCTGAAATGACAGAAAACCACTCAAGGCTGCAGTTTTTGGTTGCAACGAGAGCCATCATCCTCAGCTCGCCGTGGCAAATTCACAGTTTCGAAGAATTCAGCAAAAAGCTCAGTACATCTGCAAAGAAGGGCAGACCGGTGAAAGCGTCTTTCACTTTTCTATGGAAATGCCTTGCTATATCCACTTCACCTCACCTATACGACGCTATCTAGATATCCAGGTACACAGACTCGTCTTAAATTCAATTTCGAAAGGCCACACGACACAACAGTTTCCGAAGGAAAAAGTGGCCAAAGTATGTCGCCGTTCCACTTTTTCCCAAGATAATTCCAGAAGGTTTGACAAAGCATGTCGTAAAGTCCATACGGCTTCAAAACTCAGAGTAAACAGTCGCGACGCCAAAGCTGTCATTGCCTTGATCGAAAAACAAGCAATTACTCTGGAAATATAATAATAATAATAATAATAATAATAATAATTTAGAACTTATATAGCGCATTTTCCATGTGTATATGATCAAATGCGCTTTACGAGCAGATGAAATTGGAATTTGGAAATGTTGGTTTTTGTGGAGAGGGGAAAACCGGAGAACCCGGAGAAAAACCTCTCGGAGCAGAGAAGAGAACCAACAACAAACTCAACCCACATATGACGTCGAGTCCGGGAATCGAACCCGGGCCACATTGGTGGAAGGCGAGTGCTCTCACCACTGCGCCATCCCTGCTCCCCATGCGCCATCCCTGCTCCCCATATTAAACCAGGACTACAACCATCTCTCAACACGACAGACGATAATTCAGTTTAGCAGCCTAAATCCATTCGACGTTAATCAAGATTTTTCAGAAATAACGTGGAAGCAAAGAATTTAGCACCGAGGAAAGGCTTGGCAAGGGAATCCAAAGATGAAAAGGAGGAGATTCACAGGCTTTTATCTCAAGGATTAGCCGAAAGAGAAGAAGTTTTCGACCTGCCAGGGAGGGATTGGCAGCAAATTTTAACAAATCTTCTAGACGCAAACTTCGTGAAGCTCAGGGTATTGATTAGGAAGGCTGATCGTCAAATTTCTCGCCGAACAAATCACATCATCCCGAGCACTGAAAGAACAAAGAGAACAACATGGGCCACTTTTATGAGAAAAGAGTGGCTCTGAGGACGTTTGACGTTGTTAACATTCAACTAACCGCGAACATAACGCATGGAGTTCTTCACCCTGAAGTTCAGCTCTTCAAAATCAATCCTAGTGTACATATATGCACTGAGCATCGACAGTACCCAAGGAGGTGTTTTGCAACGATGTCAAGGTCCCAAGCGTCTCGGAAGAAGTATTCTAGTGTGGAAAGCTATGTCCAAGCCTGGGAGCCTGTACATGCCATGGAAGCTGCTACTGGAGCCGTGGACGAGAGCGACGAGTTTACCATATATCACCTGAAAGTGCAGTGGGAAAAAACGTCCAACGGAGACACTGAGGGTTCCTTTAACCTTGAAATTCTGCTTAAAAAATCAAATTGAGTTCCAAAAGGGAGATTTTGTTTGCGTTCGCGTGAGAGAAGATAATTTTACTACAAACACTGATTCGGCACCCTCTGACAATGTCACTAAAAAAAGCAACAACTCAAAGGTGAGTGCCTGTAGTTCATTCGCACCAATTCCGAAAGAACCAGGTTTTCTTGTTTTGTTTCACTTTGGTTTTTATCTTTCTTGTGTAATAAGTAAGAGCAATATAAACAAACAATTGGAGTGCGATATACGTGGCAGTGATCTTCAGATCTATAGTAGTATACTATCTGTACTCGGTGTTTTTAATTGTAGCTTCTATAAAATTGTCCTTTTTATGATCCTATTTTTGTAGCCCAACGTTACTCACCGTTGCTCGTCGTACTTGGAGACCAACTCCCGTCATGAATCCCGCAGTGACTTGCCAAGTTTCTGGGTTGGTCACTGTATCATAAGGCAAATTAAGCCGTCAGTGAAGAAGTCTAACAGCTTGGAAGTCAAAATGGATCTGAATCAATCATCATCAGTCTTTCCCAAGGATTTAATCAGCACAGGTGGCCACTGTAGTACCTTAAACGTTATACACAGATCCCTAACACAAAGGTAGAGAACCTTCCACTATGGCAGCCAACTTTACATCTTCGCGTGTGTTTTCTACTTTATATTGGCAGTAATGGAGATGGAGATTCAAGAGTAAATGTTTTCTTTTATCTTGTTGTTGCATCAAAATAGAAGGCGTTTTTAATCTCTTGTGGGAAGGAGGGGGAGGGGGTGGTCCAAAGGTTTTGTTACTGAAGCTTTTCGTTCTTTAATTGTTTTGTATGTGTCCTTATTTCTGTTCATTAAGACGAATGTTCTTAGCTCTTTCCGTTGGGCTTTCAACTACATCCCAGCTTGTACACGCCATCTGCATGGGATGTGATCCTCCTCAAGGTAAATGATTGATACAGTGCATTAACTTGCGGTACTACAAAATTGACGTGTTGCTTTGTAACTCTGACGGCTTGTAGTATAGACATCTTCCAACATCAAACGGTGTTGTTTCCAACTGTACCCTCCTAGTACTAGGAATCTTCATTTGGTTTGCTTTTAACTGACTGTGCACTTCCTTGGCTGGGTTGAACGATCAAACATTTGTTCGTAGAGCAAAATGTCGGATGAAAATGATAACCATTTCAATGTAAAGTTGAGAGAGGCGGCTAAACGGTCAAACATGCTCTTCCACGACTTTGGATGACGTGTTTGATCGTTTGTCCCGGGCTTGCGATTACGTGTTAATAAGATAAGGGCAAAAGTTTTTAACGCTGATGTGGCACCGACGTCGAAAAGCACTGACAACAGTCAGGCAGCCATGCGGAGTAAAAACACTCGTTCGCTTGCAAGGAAAACAACAAATCAAACAAACAATTCAACCACTTCTTTGCGTAAGGAACGAGTGGAGATGATTATTATTTATATCCAGTCGAGAGAAAA
This sequence comes from Pachyseris speciosa, assembly GCA_016490735.1. Lineage (NCBI taxonomy): Eukaryota > Metazoa > Cnidaria > Anthozoa > Scleractinia > Pachyseridae > Pachyseris > Pachyseris speciosa. Next base: position 472,780 of record JAEMWC010000023.1, read on the forward strand.
ATACAAATTTTATTCCTGAACAAAAGTAACGACGATTAAACGACATGTAGAGCTTCTATTTATTTTATTAAGTCACCTGTGTTGCAGAGGTTAGTACCACTTGAAACACACATCGGGAAAAAAATAGCAAACGGTTTCTCCAAAGAAAGAACTTCTTCCACTATCTTTGAGCTTTTCGTTCCTCCCATTAATGCCGGTGAACTGTTAAGTGACCTTTCTTGGTGAGCTACAAGATGCCGCGGTAAAGTGGAAGCCCTTGAAGCGTTGAATCATTTTGATTTTCAACAACACAATCCGGGCGTCATGCAACTTGATCCAAGTTTCAAGCGTTTCCTGAGACAAATCTTCTACCCTTCCCTTTGAAGTTTTTATCACTTGAAAATTCTCCTTCCAGAATATCTGTTGACTAGTTCTTGACTTTTAAACCTTTTACGCGAATTATGAGACAAACGTCGAAGAAGATGAAGTTGTTTTGGTCAAAATGAAGAAAACAACTGAATGTGAAATCTCGAGCAACAGAAAGCGCGCGGAAAACTAAGCCTCGTTTTGGCTTGGGTGTGTCGTTTTGGTTAAGTTAACCTGACTTGAGCCTGCGATCCAATCGAAAACCAGTACCTGGTAGCAGTCAACTCAAAAAAAAAACAGCTGACCTCGATTAGCTTTAAACATGATCCCGCGATATGGGCACGTGATAATGGTCAGCGGATACCTTGTTTTGACGTGGTGTCAATTGACAATAACATGGATGTCCAAAATTAAAGATGTACGCTGTAAACTAGCTCTTCAGCTGGCATGTAGCCGCCATGTTGGATTATTATTATTTTTATTATTATTATTACTATTATTATTAGGATATTAACGTAGTAGCATTTCATATTGGCATACATGGAAGGGCGGACGTACGTACGGTCGGTCGGTCGTTCGTACGGTGACGTCATAACCAAATTTTCTCAGCCAGATAGGTTACCATATTTTTTTACCATGGTGCTCCGCGCGCGTGCCTTCGGAGTGCGGAGCTCCGCTACAAGTTTATTACGCAATAAAAATTAAAGGAGTTGACAACGGTATAACAACTGACGAAATATGAAATGACAAGGAAAAGACTCTTACAAACGTTGTATTACTTGGTGAACGCGAAGGACGGAAAACTGAAGAAAGTGACGACGTAAAACGATGCTAGCTTGACAGAATCTAACACGAGAATGCCCCGATTCCACGATGACTGAAAACTTATACAAATGAACTTAAACAAAGCAAACTTATGCCAAAAAATCTAACAGAATATAAATCGCCTTGAGCGAAAAGAATGCGAAAACAATAGGTAAAAATTGTCAACGCCAAACAAAAATGTAATTAAGATCGCAGAAAAGAAATTGCTATATGGCCGCAGCAACATCTGGCTCCCCTAAGAGTTTAACGAAACTCGTAAGTCCTAAAATCTTAATCTTGGCTACTCAGTTTCTAAATCTTTATGGCTCCTCTGGCGGGAAGTACCTTCTGATCTTTATTCTTCACTCTCCGATATAAGCACAAGCTATTGAATGGCTTCGTCTAGGGTCGTCGTTGCAGTGGCAACCTTCACCGATGGGACCTGCCCTCCTGAATCTGGGTGTGAGTCAACAACTCGAGCCATGTTCCACTGGTTTCTCGGCACTCGATCATCGAGAATCAGCACCCCGATCCCCTCTTTGAAGATTTATCTTTGGGCTGGTCCATTTCACTCTCTAGTGAAGATTCTGAACGTACTCTTTTCTCCATCTTGACCAAAATACATTAGACAGATATTGGACTCGTTTCCAACTACCAGCGAGTAATAAAAAATTAGGATTAATTAAATAGCTCTATTTATATATTCAACTCTGAGTCACTTATTTATTTTCTCACTTCTCTTGCAGAGTTAGAACTCTTTTTAGCATATCCTCCTGTTTTTCAGTTTAGGTTTAGTCCATGTTTTTGTTACCTTCTTGTTATTTCTCTTAGCTTTGGTCGTTTTGCCCCGCCCCGATTAGCGTTGTGGCTATTTGCGCGACAAACTATTTGTTTTGTTGTAAAGAACGTGTAATATAGTTGTTGTTGTTGTTACCTGGAGGGGGCATTACAACCTTAGACTTCATTGTCAGAAGGTGGTTCGGTGTCAAAGGATCTAGATCTCCGGGATCAGTTGACGGGACAGTAAGCGGACGGCTGTTGATAGTGCTTTCGACCTCAGCTAAAAGTATTCTTAATGATCATCGTTCAGGGTGAAGCATCAGTCCAGACAGAATTGATCGAAGAGACCGTATCTGGCCTTCCCAAACGCCACCCATATGGGACGCCGCTGGGAGATTCTATTCCCATTGTATAAGCCAATCAGCATTGGAGTCTTTCCAGAGGTGTCTTTGAATTTCATCATGGTCCATCTCTTCTAAGGCTTTCTTAAGCTCAGTCTGCGCTCCCAGGATATTGGTCCCCTTATCAGATCTTATCTCTCGTACTGGGTCTCTCCTTGCTATGAGTCTCCGTTGGACATTTATGAAAGAATCCGTGTCTAGTGAGTCTGCCGTTTCGATGTGTACTGCCCTGCTAGCCAGTACTCCGTAGCGTTTTACTTCTGTTCTTTTTTGCTTTATGTAAAAGGGACCACAGAGATCTACGCCACTGTAAGTGACGGGAGGGGAAGGTCTTATCCTCTCCTCCGAAAGGTCAACAATTGTCAGTTGTCCCACGAACAATTGCCAGTTGTCCCACGAAGACGAAGACATACAACACACCTGGAAATGAGATGTCTTATATCAGAATTCATATTAATTATTCAATAACGGCTTCTAAGCTCCTTTCGTGTTATACCTCTGCCTGCAAGAGCTACTTTCTTGTGAGCGTCGCGGACAAATAGGTCGACGATGAAACTTTTCCTCAGAAAAATTATAGGGTGCTTGAAGTCTACTGGAAACTACTGTGAGCGACGCAGCCTACCACCAACACGAATGAGCCCATCTTGGTCCAGGATAGGATCAAGGCGATACAAGGTACTTGACTTCCTGATATCAGACGTCTTTGCCTTTATGAATTGGCGGTCGTTCTCGGAGTCTACTCGTTGAATCTTCTGTAACGCTTGTATTTCCTGGCGAAATGCACCTCTTTACACGAGTTTAAGAATGGTCTTATCAGCTCTATCTACTTTTTGTACTGGCAATGGTTTGAACTCGACATGAGTTGCATGTTTTCCTCTGTTAGCATCAACCTTAATGATACTTTGCTTTGGCTTGACACGGAGTATCCAAGCAATGGATCTCTTATCCGGTGCCATTCGGAAAATCTTGTGAGCCTTGTCAAGCGGTCATTGTTTTCAATTATGTCCATGTTGTGCACCAGAACTTCCGTTACCTCAGGATCATCCACAAAAATACCGTTCAGGTCACAGGGGAATCGAGGCCACTCACTCTCAGGTAAACATAGGGAATTTGGACCTGTAATCCAACCGTGCTGTTTAGATAACTCAGGGCTATTAAGTCCACGTGGTGCGTCGTCGGCTGGGTTCTGCTTGTTCTCAACGTACCTCCACTGATTTTGGTCTGTTGCGTCCCGTATCGTCTGTAAGCGATTCGCCACAAAAACGTAGAGTCATTTCTTGTTATTGCGGATGTACTTTAACACAGTTGCGCTGTCCGTCCAGTAGAACTTGCTCTCAAGAGGTTCATCTAACTCTCTAGCAGACATTTCTCCCACTCGAACTGAAACTGTAGCTGCGGTGAGGTCTAGACGTGGGATTTTCATGGCTTAAACTGGAGGTACGCGAGCTTTCCCCATAAGGAATGCACAATGGATGCCACCTCTCTCTTTCTCGATTCTAAGGTAGGTATTCTGACCGTAACCTGTTGAGCTGGCATCCGAGAAGCTGTGGATTTGTCTCGAGACAACCGTGCCAAAGCTTGCAGGCTTGAGACATCGTTCCATAGAGAATTGCTCCAGGACAGGCAACTGGCTTTTCCAATTTTCCCAAAGTACGCGGAACTCTTCGCCGATCTCATCATCCCAACTCAGCTTCGCACGACACAAACCCTGAAATATCTTCCTTCGGACCAACATAAAAGGTGCAGCTATTACCAGGGGGGTCTTAGACCGAACATATGGTGGACAAAATCTATCTTCATGTTGGTGGCTGGTCTTTTATGACGATTCTCAAACGTGTCTGACTCGATCGCCTACTGCACTCCAAGAGCTCTCTCGATTAGATAGTAATTGTTGCCTATCTCCAATGATCTCACTTCTTGTGCACGTGCTTCTTCTGGGATACTTTCCAGAACGACCTTAATGTTACTGACGAACTTGGCCAAATTGAAACCTCCGTGTGCACAAGCACAGAGAACATCACGTATTCTTCCGATAGCGGAATCTACTGTCTCTTCTGAACGAAGACGATCGTCACCATAGCAATTCTTCCTTAGAACATCCGCAGCATCTGCACCAACAATCCTCTCAGCGTAATCGTCTGCTCTCCGCAACGCGAAATTTGAGCAACTCGGCGATGAAACCGCGCCAAATAAGTGAACATTCATCTGATACTCCTCAAGATTCTGTGTTAACTCCCCATCAGGCCACCATAGAAAGGGAAGGAGGTCTCGTTGGCTTTCTGGCATCCGGACTTGACTGAACATTGTATCAACGCGATTCGTCCTTGGCGAAACCTGGTTAGAACACCAAGAGTCGATTCGTGTGGTCTGCCCCCTGAAGCAGCTTCTCGTTCAGTAATGTGCCTCCAAATCTAGAGCTACCGTCAAACGCAACCATTGTCTTGATAGGCGTGTAAGCGAAGGCAGCAAACTCTGCTGTTGTTGCTCCGCCAGCAACAGCAACAAAGCTGCCTTGTACTTCGTTGCAAGTCGGTCATGTATAATTCAGTTGCGAGAGGTTCTATTTTCGGCGGTGGTATTGACTTCATATCCTGGTGTTGCATCAGTTTAGGAGGGATTTGTTTTGCAGGAACGTCGTGTAAACCCGCGGTGAAACGCTTTGCATCATTCAGGGTGTTTGACGTTACTACTTCCGATTTGGACGGGTCAGAGAGAGACTTTTCCATTGCCAGAGAAACCCCATCAAATCAGAAAATCAGATAATCCATCAAACTTTAATTCTCTTACTTACAGTTCACACATAGATTGGTCTGCCTATGTTTGCAACAAGTACCTCTGGTCCTGCAATTCAGATCAACGCCTTAGGCCCTTATCAGAACATTCGAATGCTCTGTCCCAAGGAAACCTGTGACTTTATAACTTTTCTATATGATTTCGTAATCGATTAATATCCAGTAATGTCACTTTTTCCGTTGCACGATACTGTTTCTCGATGATATTTATAACTGACACGTCAATACTAATTGGTCCAATTTGGATACTGATGCTGATTTAACTATCAAGCTAGAACACGTCAACCACATTTCCGTCGCAATTCTTATTTACTGTCTCATTGTCTTTTTAAAGGTACTGGCAAGACTGTAACAGGTGTCCATATGGCATACTGGTTCACGAAACGAAACAAACAGTTACAGTCACAAGACAAAGAATCTTTCGAGTTTGATGTCCTAAACTGTTCACCAAATCTTAAAGCACCACCTCAAGTCATTCACTGTGGTCCTTCCAACAAGTCCGTGGACGTAGTAGCTGGTTAGTTTCAAGCATTTTTTTTATCAAATCTACTTGGGATGTAGCTCCAGAACATTTGACGTAGTCTAGGCAAAGATTCCCAGGACCTCTGTTATGGCCTTATTTGCATTCTTGAATAACATTCTGCCAAGTTATGTTTGTCCGAAAGCTGTTTTACATCTATAGAAAACTGATACAAAAAAGGAAAACGGGTCTGTAACTGAATCGACATAGATTAATTATTTCCAGTTTCTCGTCATCAGATAATGGCTGGTAAACGGTCGCAATACAAATCAAAGCATGTCTAATGTCAAGTTCGAATTCAAACTTGAAAATAAAAGAATAACTGATTCACTGTAGCGATAGCTGTTCTCAACTCTCTCGGATGTCTTTCCTGTAAGGTAAAATGTTGCAGATCCCCGACATCAAGATTCTCCGCGTCTATGGTGATCGCAAGGAAGAAGCGGAGTTTCCCATCCCAAACAAGCGCAAACCTCTGAAACGCTCAACTGACGACGATTTTCAAGTGGCAGATGGGGGACTGAAGGCTGTCTCTTTACATCACGTGATCCGAGGAGAAAGGTGTCCGTACGCTTCTGATTTACGAGAGTATGAGCTCAAATTTGAAGAAGACCGAAAGAACGAAATAAGAACGACAGACTCTGAAGTGGAAAGTTACTGCAAAGTAAGACCTCATTTGACTTAACCCAGTTTATAAAAAAATACATGTTAAGGTAAAACCCTGACGTCTGAACCAATATGCACAACCCTCTAGTGATTCAACTTCATGTACCTGAACGCAATAGATGTATCTTTGTAATTTTGAAAATGCATGTTGGGTAACATGCGAAACGTCAAGTCGTTTTATAGGATGCTTTCTTTTCGCTGTTTGTGTTGTATTCTTGATTAATCCTAGAAGGCCCAAAATCAAGAGATTGTGTGACATGTACGTCATTAATGACACACACACACAAATTCATCAGATTCATGGCTAAAATCAAAGATTTGTTCTCGCCATTAGCTACTTATGGATGACCAACCCACTGTGATTAACTATTCTCAAAATATAGTTATAGTAGTTACCGTTAAGTCATTATATCAATTCCACTGATTACTCTCTTGACACAATAGCAATCTGAACACTATCTGTGCCGGCCTAGCAGCAAATAACTGGTATATCATAAACAATTTGGAATATTTGGCCTTCATTTCTAGGTCTTTCTAGGGCTTCTCAACCAGCTTATTAAATTAGAAACACTGTCAGACAAGATGTACGTACAGGTGGCTGGAAACTTTGTAAAACCAATGTTTAACCCAATGTTTAATTTAGTTTGGTTTCTTGATTAAATAGCTAATTGGTGAAGCTGAAAAATGGGCATTTCAGTCATTCGGAGTGCAGATTATTTTATGCACATGTGCAAGAGCCGGCAGTTCCAGGATAATTCAGTACTGTAACAACATCAAGCAGTGCATTGTGGATGAATGTGGCATGTGCATGGAGCCCGAATCACTCGTACCGATCACGAGCATGGCCAGAAATTCATTTCACTTTTGCACGCGGCTCGGCTGACCGAGACGCAGGCTCTAGGGATGAGATAGCACAGCTTCGATCGTTTTGTATGAAAAAGTTGAACGATAAAGGAGGGTCTGGATGGGGTTAACTGACAACTGACAAATGGCCAAAAAAACAACTGACAAATAGCCGAAAATTTAACTGACAACTGACATTTTAAGTCGGTTTTACTGACAACTGACAAAAGGCTTTTGGTATTTTAGCCTATTTTGGTTAAAAAAAATATCACGTTAACCTTTTTTCCTTTAGTGTTCATTCGTTTAGGATCGTTTTTAGATCGGAACTTTCAAGCTGAGTTTCTAATAAGTCTGTTAAAAATTAACCATATAAAATTTGAGTTGTTTAACCCTAAGAAGTATATGTAACGTGATCTTGAATTGAAGGCCACGCGTTTCAGGCCCAAAAGGTCATTAATCTATAACGGTCTTGATCCTGGAGGGGAAACGAAACGGCTGCTGGTGGCGTTATTAAAGCTATCGGTTTCTATCGTCTTGTTTCCGATGCAACATAAATAAGAATATGTAGAGTCTTTTCTAGGCTTGAAAGAACTGGCAACAAAATATGGCTTTGGCAATTATCCCAGCTAACCCCCAGATCGTTTCGTTTACCACTTCATTGTTCAGTACAAACAGTAAAATAGATTGCTGTGTCCAGATGATGCCCAAAGAGACATTAGAGTACAAGTGACATTAGAGTACAATGGGGCTGGTATTACTGGTGCTTGATTGCCACTTGTGAACTACCCAAATGGCATTTCAAGTGCCGGTTCTGTTGATGTTCTGAGGCAGCAGGCTTACTTCTTCATTTGTTCAGTTGGTGTTTCTGGTGGTCTGTACGAATGCAGCCTCTCATCCTTAGCTATTCTTGAAAGTTGACTTGTTTTTGAAAAACAACTCGGAAACGTGTAATGAAATCAAGATGCTCTGTGGCTTTGGAAACGAAATTGTTTCTGACTTAGGAGCTCGAAAGGTCAATTTTTTATTAGAGAAAACAGTTATAAGACTTTGGTCGGTTCTGGAGAGGAGGGAACAAGTGACGGAACCGATCAAACATGTTCATTTCAGTCAGGTTTGCGAGATTTGTTCATTGCCGAAGACACTTGTTGTATCGGATGTTGCTGCAGGCACTATCAAACTATAGTTTCTGGACTCAAAGTGGTACTGTGTCATTCTTAAGAGTACTGGGACTCCTCTATCACAATTTTGCATTGGCATCCACGCTCAAAGCACAGAGAAAACTGACACAAGTGTCCCTTCAAGATGCTTTAAACAACGTCTTGTGTGTACATGAACACATCAAGAGAACCGTTTCTGAAGTGAAACAAAGGCGTAGCACAAAAGAAACCACAGCGAGAATCTTCCCGCAGTGTTAAACATGAGACTTTTATTACTACCTTGCTGAGTCTCAAGATTTTGGGACCATCTCCAGGGCGGTGAGTCTTGAAGAGAGTAAGAAACTTGGGGGGCAAAGTGTTTCACCCACGAGAAGTCCCACAGACCAGCATGAATTTTGCTAGCATAGAGTTCATATACAACCTCTTCCGTCTGCAGAGATCAGTGCTGAGACTGAAACGGCTATGAAAGAATTCGTTGACAAATATCGTCCTGTAAGACAAAGAATTGTCCGAGGTGAAACCACAAAGGACAAGGCAGGGGCGGGCCCTACAGCCAGCAGTTTACGATGACCAATCCGCAAATTGAGCTAAAGTGGACTTAGAGAGAGAGGCCGAAGATGAATTGGCACCTCAACATGTGCATGACACAACTCATGCAGTTCCTTGTAAGAAATTGAGATGAAAAAGGAGAAATCAAAGAAATTTAAGAAAATGTTGGTTCTGCATTTAATTATATGTATTTGTTCTAAAAATGGGCCAACCAGGAATGTTTTCAGGTCTTCAATTAATTATTAACAGCCACTTAACTGACAACTGACAAATGCCTCAAAATTTAACTGACAACTGACAAATGGACGAGATTTTAACTGACAACTGACATTTGCATTACCCCATCCAGACCCTCATAAAGACGAAGTATGGATTACAAAAAAATAAATTAAATAATACCTCAACAGTTTATATTCTTAGTCATGTGTACAAGTCATTCATAAGTCATATTCATTTATATTTCGCGGCAATTTTACCTTGTTTGTTTATTTCACCAATAATGGGTTTTCTTATATAATCACTATGGTGGCCATACAATAGGACCAATCATTAGTCCTGTACTAATTAAAAGCAATAAACTAGTACTTAGGCCTACCCCAAGTTATTAGAGCAAGATGGCGGCGAAAAATGAACAAAGATGTTGTGAAGTGAAGACAGTATTTTAACACGCAGGGATCCTCGAATGATTGGAGTCGTCACGCTACCGTGTGTTTGTATTACGAGCCGAACTTTTACCTTTGTTTGGATGAGATGGGAAGGACGAGGATGCATTTTCAGAGGACAAAAACACTGAAATGTGAAAGAGACGAATGTCTTCTTGAAGTTTCGGACCGAACAAATGCGAATTTGTCAATTGTGTTGTCGTCAGGAACCAACGAAAAGTGGCATTTTGGAACGCGATGGTCGATTTTATAGACATTTGTATGGAAGACGAAGGTAAAGTATATTGTTTGTACTTTTTTGCTGGGAAGTGCGAAACTTAAATCTGCGAATTCAATTTTGCCGAAACTAATATCTAAACACGTTACACTTTCAATATTGTGCCTTATCCCATATCTCTGTAAAATTCTGTTGTTTGTGCTCGTAAGTGTCAATAGCTACTGCGCGTGCGTGAAATTTAATTCTGGCCATGTTCAAGAACTCGACAAGTGGTGCTGATTGGTGACCACAAACAGCTACAACCAGTCATTCAGGATCAACTTGCAAAGACGCTTGGTTTGAACATTTCTATGTTCGAAAGGCTTTCAAACCGAGCTATAATGCTTGAGTTACAGTACAGAATGGTAAGCTGAAAAGATTACGCGTCTTTCGTTGAAAATTAGTGTCATTAAACCTACTTCAAATATCAAGTGGAAATTTTGAGACAAAGTTCTTCAAAATTACTAATAAGATTGTCCTTGAAACTTCGTTGAAGTACTTTTAGTCAAGCAACCAAATGAAACAGAAAAATGATTACGTTTTGCCTGAAATATTGCTGGAACCTCTCTTTCTCATCAGTCAGTAGAGAGCTGTTAAGTTTTCGGTGTAACCAATTGATTCGTCTGGAGGCTTCTTCGATTAAGTTCTCGCCAAACCCCATAACAACGGCTCACAATTCACAATTGGGGGGGGGGGGATCCTTTCATTAGTGTTCAATTTTTCTTCTTACCTTAATAGCATCATGGACACCTCAGTAGTAAATGTCAGGAGAGCCAAACTAGGCAACGCAAAGTATTTGAATTGCGATTAAGTGTGCCATTGTCACAGAACAGTATAAGTTGTCATTACATGCTTTCCAGTAAGAGTTTTCTGTATAACTTCCTCAGCACTATGGAATCTGCCAATTTCCTTGAACATATTTTTACGATAAAAAACTGAAGACGGCTCCATCTGTACCAAAATCTGACCCTCGTCTACAGTCCTTTTGGCCTACGCAAGAAAGCGCAACGCTTCCCATAGCATTCTGCCACGTCGAGGGGGAAGAGGAGGCCAGTGCCATTAAGACATCGCAGAGCAATGAACCGTCGTAGGCAAACATGAGTGAAGTCAGAAAAGTGGTAGGTTTGATGAACACTAAATTAGGAATTTACAATTTCTTGCTACCTCTAAACTCTTCCCACTTTTTAAATATTCAAACACTGATTAAAAATAATCAGAGTATGCCCGTGGTAACCTATCATAACAGAGTGCAATGAAGCCAAATTAGAGCTGGTTATTTTTAAAGTTGAAAATGTGAAAATTCTGTTAAAGTTTAATATACGAAAGTGTTAAAATCACGCGAAAAATTTATATATCTGAGCAGCGTTCGTGGTTCACGATGTTTTTCAAGTTGAGCGCTCTAGTACAAGGGCAAATGACATGTCACAGTATTTTGGGCTATACAACGTTTAAGTTAATAGTTCTTAATATTTGACCCATTTCAGAGACATGTGGTCAGATATTTGGTCTCGAAAATGAATGTAGACCCAGCACGCGTTGTAGTCTTAACACCTTATAGAGAACAGCGAAGCAGAATAAGCACAGTTTTGCAAGACGTGAACCGGTGCAAGGATATCCTCGTTACAGCAATCATTAAAAGCCAAGGTAAAATTTTAATTATCTGGGACGACTAATTTTTGCTTTCCTCATAATATCAGCAATTCCATAACTGTTTTCCCTCAAGAATGAACCCATTTAGAGCACTTACAATGGACAAATAAAAACAAATGGTCAAAAGACAATTATTCGCCATTGATGATTAGTAAGACACACCTGGCGTATTATGTTTCCCTTTTCGATACAAGAAAACATTGAAGTTAATTAAAACAACAACAAAAATAAAAACTCGCAAATTACATTGCCTTTGCCTTCCATTGGACAGAGACTGGAAGCATCGACGGCTAGAGATAGATAAAATATTATTTTGAATCTGAAGAAGACTGGAAGTGTCAAAAACGTATTTCACATACAAAACCTTTCCGTTACTTAAGCAAATTATAATTACAGCAAGTCTGCTTGCCGCATAATTAGCTATTATTTGCTAACCTTTCTTAGTTTACAAAATTTCAACGAGGGCACGCCTATTTTCTTTTCTTTCTTAGGAAGTGAATGGGATTACGTTATCTTATCCTTGGTTCGTTCCGAGAAGACAGATGAACTAGACCCAGACCCCTCTCTATGTTGGTTTCGCGAACATCTTGGATTTTTGACTGACGAACACCAGATAAACGTAGGGCTTACAAGAGCACGAAAAGGACTCTCTATTATTGGTAAGTACCATCAGCAAAAATCTAAGTTATACAAAAGGGCACTTTATAGTCTCCCTTTTTACCATAAGACATATAGACAATTTAAGAGATCCCTTTCAAAGGCAAACAATTACCCTATAGAACTGCTGTTAAAAGTTTTTTTCGCTTTCAGTAGTTAGATTAGTATTTTTTGTTGTTAACCCCATATCATCGTGAAACCCAAACTTCCTACCAAACTTCCGACATGATCATCCTTACGGTAATTGAGCCTTCCAATTAAGCCTGTCATGGCGGTTTACAGTGCTTTAAATTGCCTTTCAAAAACTGATAGCTCTTGGATCCGTGTTACCCCCTTTAATATTATCAAGATCAAACCGTTTTGAGCACAAAACTTCCTTCGGAATGTGACGTTTTACTGTTAGAGTTAGGATATTTTATATCCATTTTAGTTCAGTGGATGTCGTCTAACCAATGTCTACTGAGCAGAGCGTTCGTGACTGGTGTTGATGTACGACCTTTAATTAACAATATTTTTCAATAAAAACCAGAAAGCGAAAGGGAGCGTTTTGACATTCATTTCCTGTGACGTCCTTACAACATCAGCTTTCCCTTTATGACTTGTAAATATCGATATCACAATTTGTCTATCGTAGTATAGCAGAGCTAATCGAGTCGGGTAGAACAATAACGCAGGTATATCATACACATAAAGTTATTATAGAGCTAAAATTGACTGTAATGTCGGGAGACAACTTGGTGCTTGTCCCCCATTTTAAGTGATGAAGGAAAGCTCGATAACAAAAGGTTGGAAATGTTTGAAATTTGCGCGAAGCGCACCGCTCTGAAGCGTCCGTATGCGTCGCACTCCCTGAGCACTGAGTCTAATTATTTTAGACAGAGACAATTTTCATTTATAATGCAGTTATAATTCAGATTTTCTCAGTAGAGGCCATCTCCTGATAGAATAAAACATACTCCTGAATCGTAACAAATATGTTCTTTTGTGAACTCTGTGTCGCATGTACACCAACTGTGCACCAATGATGTTTATCTTATCACCGGTACACAACACCTTCTCATTCTCTTATTGTCTTCTCTAGGTAACAAGAACCTGATTAAACACCATCCTATGTGGGCAAAATTGCTTCAGTTTTACGAAGAAAATCACTGCCTGGTGAATGAATCAGATTGTTCAACAAATTAAATATCTAGTGGCTTTATTGCTTTCAGCCCACTAGGATGACTGAAGCATTTACTAAAAATCATAGGTGTAATTACTGTTGTAGGTTGCTCTGATCAGTCTGGAAAATCTCTAACAACAAGAACAAGAATATTAAGAAATAAAAACAAATGGTTTCGCAGGAGTTTTTACAACCATCCACGAATACTGGACTCTAGCTTTACAAATTTCAATTGTAATTGACGAAGTGGAAGCCCAGTTTCCAAATATTTTGCAACACAAACTGCCTCATAAGGCCAAAAAGAGGTGTACTCAGTAGTGGAAAATAGGCCAGTTCGTCCTCTTTGAGTGAAAATGTAAAGCTTGTGGGATATGGTTGGAGTCACAAGGATACCTCACAAATTAATGTGATCTAGTGATTAGTGTGGCTTCAGCTTACCACATCACATTCATTTGTGAGATATCCCAGTTCTTCTTCTGCACTTATCGAACACTGACTATGCCAACGGCAGTTGCCCTGTTTCCAGGTACCTTACCTACGTAAAAAGCAAATCTATCTAGTATCTTCTCGAAGCATCGCTTACTACTTCCAAACGTTTGATAGACACTCTCCAGGACAAATTGGAGACGTTCTTTTTGGCGGTTCACTGGCATGATAAGTAACTACCACACAGTGACTGATAATAACCTGTGTTACATAAGTAATGTTAAATCTGACAGCAGGCAGTTGACGCATCATCACTGACGTCTTTTATTTTCATTCGTAGCATATGAACTTAAAGATTTAGGGAAAAGAGCAAACTAAAGTGTTTTGGACATTAAACTTTATCTATTTTCTGGCTAAGGATTTATTGTTCGCAGGTGATCGATTTGATCCCCTTCGCATATAAAACTTAACGCTTTAGCGATTTTAATTTTAATATTTTCGAATTCTAACTCCAAACATGTTTTGGAGACGTGTCCTTACGACCGCACAGTATAAAAATTAGGACACAAATACATAGATGATTTTCTGTGTATAAGTGCCACTTTTTACTATTTGTTTCCCTTGTAAGTCCCTGTTCAGTGATTTGACTTTGTAGTAGATGTTGCTATACGATAATTTATGGCATAGTTCTTATAAAGCTTTATAAGTTACGGAGTGGAATGCCATATATTCCATTCGTATCCATAGCGTATCCCACATACACACAGGTGTAAACCCGTTTGTATGAAAATTCTTGTTATTTAACCCTACTTAAACGTTTTGTATATGCGGTGAATCATTAGTAGCCAGTAAAGACCTAAGAATAGAATTTAGTGTTTTGTAAATATTTTTTTCTTAGTGTCAACGGCTTCGTTAGTATATAAATAAAATCTTTTTTTCATAACACGAACAGTTTCACATCTTTCTTGCCCTCGGAATAAAAGGCTTTTAAAGGGCAACTCAGTTTTATACCGTTTCACCTCAACGTTATCTCTTGTTTTATCCTACCAGCGGTTTCCTTGTTCAGTGACTTGTGCTGAACGTTTTTCTCATTTCAACTTTACCTTTCCTTTCCCCTTAACGGGAAATTAATCTTGTTTGCTTTACAATATTTCTTTTTCTTTTTCCTTGTTCAGTGACTTGCGCGGAAAGTTTTTCTCATTTCAACTTTACCTTTCCTTTCCCCTTAACGGAAAATTGATCTTTTTTCATATATAATTACAGTCTTTCTCCTATAGCGCTCAGTGCGTATCTGTCCAAGAGTTGTTTCGCTACCTCATCGTAAGGGCTGTTTACATGGAGGGAGGGCGATCCTACCACTAAGAAGTTTCTAGAAGGCGGACCATTCTAGCGCCATTTGCTTTTTGTTTTCCGTTAACATGCTAAAGGTTGTACTTGGACCTTTAGTGTTGTGATCTTTCTAATGCTAGGATCTCTCTAGCGTTAGCATCTTCCTAGCTGGAAGATCCTAGCACCATATAAACTACCTTCGCTCGGGAGATCGTAGTACTAAAGGCTTAGCTCTACATGGCTTGTAATTTTCAGGTGTAAAGATTCCCCCACTATTCAGCTGTCGTTACATTAATTCGTTCTTAAACCGGCCCACATGTCTTCCTCCCTCTCATAAATGAATATCTTGCAACGACAGAAATATTCTGTACTTGCATGATCATGGCTTGCTGTTGTTGCAATTGAAAAATCCAGTTGCAAAGAGCTGCCAGTTATTAAAGCTAGCAAGGAGAGTACAAGGGTCCAAATTACATGGATTTTTTTTGTCGTCTACTATCCGGGCTTTCCTCCTCCACTTTGCATAGCTACCCCGTTGCATGATCATGGCTTGCTGTTGTTGCAATTGAAAAATCCAGTTGCAAAGAGCTGCTAGTTCATATTAAAGCTAGCAAGGAGAATAGAAGGGCCCAAATTACAATGTTTGTTGTTGTTGTTGTTGACGTGCGCCGTCTGGCTTTCCTTCTTCACCATGTAACCACTCCGACCAAAATTTCTGCATGTAAACCAAACGTAAAGTTATTTCGCCTTCTAGGGTCTTCCTCTCTATCTCAGATCTCTGCATTGAGGCCAAATTTGGTAGACCTTTTGCACGTCCTTATGCACAATGAGCTAGCAATTAAGTCACGAGAAAAACGCGACATTTTCTTACATTCATCCGGCTGATAACCCAAGAATTCTTAGGTTTTCAGCTCGTTCGTTTAGATGTTAGTGAAGAAGACTAGTCTGGCCAGCCGAAATGATTGTTTTCAAATATATTACGTTGTATCAACCTTTAATTGCGGCAGTCTTTGGACCTCTTATTGTCTATTTTTCAAGTTTGGTTGATTAGTTCTCCTGTGAGATCCAACGTACAAGGAAGCATAATCTTCCTTCACGGTTTTTACAGTCTTTCAAGTTTTTATTGATTTTGGAACTCTCTTTCCGAGTGGTTTATAAGGTACAAGGAAAAGGACATAGAGACGATCACTCGATCGTTACCTTGTTTGATATTAGCCAGTTTGAGCTTGAGTTTGTTCTTTTTTGCACTATTTACAAACATTTCTACATTACATGGGTAGAAAAGATAAGTCAGCAAACTAAATTACTCAAGTGATGTGCGCAGTGACCAAAGCAGCTTAAGCTTTCGAGTTGGTCACTACCACGGACAATTTTTTGGCATGAACATGTACATTGGCTTTTAAAGAACAAATAAGGTAATATAATTAAAAGTGAAACAAGCTATATAAATGATACATAAATTGCATATTAGTATAAATCGTTTAGCCCTCTATCCCGAATGCTGTTCTCTGATTGGCTACGCTACTCGCTATCTATTCTGTGATAAATGGTGAGTAGCGATTGTCAACAAAATGCCGGCCGCTTCTTCGGGTTTTCGAAGTGTCTACAAGGAGAATTTAGATAATTTACTTGTTTAGTTTTGAATGACTAGTAGATTTTCACTAAAACAATTAAATTATTCACTCTCGATTTCTATCCGTGATAGCTGATTCGGGCTGCGCCCTCATCAGCTATCACGCGATAGAAATCTCGAGCTCATAATCTAATTGTTAAATACAAAAAATACATTAGTTAATAATGAAAAAACTAACTGGCTATGGGCAGACTACACTTGAGAGACAGATTGAGTATTTAGAAGATATATAGTTTGTATTGTTTATAAAAATGATTGTAAGAAATTTTTTTTTAATTCTAAGGGGATAGATTCCCAGATTTTTGATGCTACAAAAGAAAACCGGCGTAGCTGCATTCTATATCAGATTGTGCATTCTAAGCAAAATTCTTTCATTATTCGATTAGCATCCAGTCTACGGGCCGGGTTGTAACTTAAGTCAGCGGTCAGTCTCACGTTAATCTCGTGCTCAGATCTCACAAGGACAAGGGAAAGCGAGATCTGGTAAATTTCAAAAGCACGCTATTTTTCATTGGCGACCAGAAAAAAGGCTACCACAATCTAATCTATATTCTTATAACTTTTGGATGAAAGTTTCTTTTGCTATTTTAGCTTTTCAGGATTGACGTCCTCTAATCTAAAATTGTGTAGAATATCATCATTGAACAACATTTGTGGATAGAGAAATAAACTCCTTGGTTAATTCTTAATCTTGGATTAGGCTTAATCGGCTTTCCAGCAACCCGGCCCAGATGTATTCTTCTTTTTCCATTCATCGCCCAAAATGGTGTGACTCATCCGGGACTTTTTCAAGGGGGCCGCGCGAGATTTGAAATGCACTAATGAGATAAGACACTCGCACAAAAGAGACATTGGCGTAGAGGCGACTACCAGCGCATATTTTAGTCGCATTTTGGAGTTACCTTTTCGCGCTTTCAATGAGTTAGCATATGGCTTTTGTGAATGAGACCTCACTGAAGGAATCCAGACTTTATCGGGGCTTTTTCAAGCAATGGAAGTGGTTGGAAATTGTACTTGAATTCGGCCTATTTTGGGACTTTTGCGGTATAAGGAAATTATTCATAGCCGAATTTTCTCGTAGCAAGTCGCTCTTGTTAAGAGTTAGCATATGGCTTTGTTTCCTTGTTACTTAAAGAAGCTCCCTGTTAATTTCGGATGAAAAGAATAATTTAAAGTGGTTGGAAATCTCAACTTTGAATCTTTCCTGCTGACCTCGTAGGCTTGTTGCTGCCCAGCACTTGCATGACAATAGCTCGGGCTTGCTTTGAAATTCCCGCTAGAGTTTAATGTATTCATGACTAAGCCTCCGTTAACAATAGGACATGCCGCAGCAATTGCTTGGGTCGGTATTTGGAACTGAGCGATCACAAATACCATCCAGTAGTGATGTGTAAAAGCCGGGCTCGTATCTCGCACGCTTTGACATGTTGCTCTAAACTGGTTACAAACAACTGAATACAGTGCTTGGATTAAAACGTTTATAATGCGTTCATTATTAAAACCATAACAGTGATCAGAAAACAAAACAAAACAATGTTCACTCAGGCGTAAGACGCGTCGCCTGCTTTTTGCTTCTGTGACAGGCTTAGGATTTCATCGTTTTACGACCTATATTCTTTTTAAAGTGCGCGATCCACGTATCGACTATCTGAAAGGATAAAGTGAAAGACTCCGTCTATAATTGAACTGCTTTGACCGGTTGAGTTTTAAAAGTCGAAACCATGAAATACGCGCGAGTGTTCCGCACATCGTACTTGCCATTCGGCAACTCTTTATAAAAAGGAAGATAGTTTTGCAAGTAATTTTTGGCTACCGCGCTCAGACCATTCCAAGTATAAAGGGATTAGTTTCTAAAGAAACTGTGGTGCTGCGTCGGTGGGGGAGTGAAACACGAAAATTTGGTTTATCAACGGAGTTGATAATGTAAATTGACCACCGTACAGGGATTCGATTAGCTGACGTTTCGAGCGTTAGCCCTTCGTCGGAGCGAATCGAGGAATTGTGGGTTGTGTATGGTTTATATACAGGAAATGGAGCTACGCTATTGGTGGTAACATGGTAACGTGAAAAACATGAATAAATTAATTGAATGAAAAGCGCTCGTTGATACCGTGGGGATTAAGAGTGCCAATTTGAAAGATCAGTTTTTGCTCGAGATTTTTACGGCTTTCCGTGGTACCTTGATGTAGGGAAAGGCCGGAGATCGACATGTGTTGTTTGGAATGGTTAGGGAGATTAAAATGCCGAGCGACAGGTTTGGATGCGTCTTTGTCATCTTTCTCAACATCACGAAGATGTTCTCGGAATCGGTCACCTAGTCGTCTTCCTGTTTCGCCGATGTATAACTTTTTGCATAATGTGCAGGTTATGCAATAGATAACATTTGCGGAGGTACACGTGAAACGATCAGTGATCTTAACAGATCGCTTAGGGCCCGATATTTTGTCAGTGTTTTGAATGAAAGGACAAGTTTTGCATCGCGAGCGCGCGCATTTAAAAGTGCCAGGTTGTTCAGTCGTTTTGAATGCGCTTTTAACTAGAAAGTTACCTACATTTTTGTCGCGTTTGAATGAAATCAGTGGTGGTTCCGAAAAGATTCTAGCAGTTTCTGGATCAGATTTCTGATTTCATTCAAACGCGACAAAAATGTAGGTAACTTTCTAGTTAAAAGCGCATTCAAAACGACTGAACAACCTGGCACTTTTAAATGCGCGCGCTCGCGATGCAAAACTTGTCCTTTCATTCAAAACACTGACAAAATATCGGGCCCTAAGCGATCTGTTAAGATCACTGATCGTTTCACGTGTACCTCCGCAAATGTTATCTATTGCATAACCTGCACATTATGCAAAAAGTTATACATCGGCGAAACAGGAAGACGACTAGGTGACCGATTCCGAGAACATCTTCGTGATGTTGAGAAAGATGACAAAGACGCATCCAAACCTGTCGCTCGGCATTTTAATCTCCCTAACCATTCCAAACAACACATGTCGATCTCCGGCCTTTCCCTACATCAAGGTACCACGGAAAGCCGTAAAAATCTCGAGCAAAAACTGATCTTTCAAATTGGCACTCTTAATCCCCACGGTATCAACGAGCGCTTTTCATTCAATTAATTTGTTCATGTTTTTCACGTTACCATGTTACCACCAATAGCGTAGCTCCATTTCCTGTATATAAACCATACACAACCCACAATTCCTCGATTCGCTCCGACGAAGGGCTAACGCTCGAAACGTCAGCTAATCGAATCCCTGTACGGTGGTCAATTTACATTATCAACTCCGTTGATAAACCAAATTTTCGCATTCCAAGTATAACACGTCAAAATAAAAATTAAAATAAATAAGAAGAAGAGAATCTAGTTGCACACGAATTTGTCGACAATACACTTTGTAAAGAGCGCGGCCGCCTTTATTAGGACGCCACTCTTTACTTTATCACACCTTGAGAATTACTTCACACATCAATCCCTTTCATTGACGGCCACCGATTCTTTCACGAGAGAAGTCGGTTTTCCGAAAACTTAATCTCTTCAAATATTATTCCGCGCATGGAGAAAGTTGACACTGTAAGTAAATGTCGCGAAAGACAATAGCATTCTGGCGATGTCCAACCGAAATGACCAGAAAATTTCTGTAACATTTGTCAAACAATGCTTGTCCCGGTCCGTTTTCGCGTGCTTTTCGATCGCTTTGACGGAAAAAGCCTGTACCATTGCAAGCGTTCCATTCCGACCGGTTTCCTCGTGCAGATGGCAAATGCTCCAGATCTCCCTTTCGCTTGGCCGCGGGAGATCTGGGTACGAGATTACAAGCAGGTTACAAGCGAAGAGATAGTTGAAGTTCTGGCAAATTTTAACAACATGATTATATATTATTCCTCATTGTGCTACTTAGTACATTCGATTGTTCCACTGAAAACAGAAGTCATACAATCAAACTACATACTTGTTAGTTAGTGTTGCGAGGGCAAGACTGAAAAGAATGTTGCAGTCTCTGTAAGGTAAGCGACGCCTAAGAATATTGTTATTTATATACC
This sequence comes from Pachyseris speciosa, assembly GCA_016490735.1. Lineage (NCBI taxonomy): Eukaryota > Metazoa > Cnidaria > Anthozoa > Scleractinia > Pachyseridae > Pachyseris > Pachyseris speciosa. The sequence goes on from JAEMWC010000023.1 coordinate 493,450, forward strand.
GGTGCTTAGTGTTTCGCTTCAATTGCGTTGCTTATAAATTTCTTTAACGAGATCATCGAAGGGGTTATTAAACTTCTGTTGGGCTAGCTTCTTTCACAAGCTCAAAGGCCATCAAAACAGTTACCCAGATGAAAAGTTTAATGTGATGTGAAAAGCCTGCACCGCGTTACTTGCCCGCTGGAATAGGAGTACTGCTAGTATTAGTTGCTATTAGGTTTTTGTATTTCTTGTTTCACTTTCAGCCTTTGTCTGTCGTGGCCGCGGGGCTGTAGATATATACGTATAGTCTCTTTAGTCGCCAGAATCGAAGTATGCATGAGACTGAGTTGCTCTGTATTAACTGAACATTTTCAACTAAATTGATAGTCGGGCAGGCGAAGCAAGCACAGCAACAGAGCCACTCGACAAAATTAAAGCTAGAGATTTAACGAAACCTCACCACCTTCAACTCAATATCTACTGTCTCGTTTCATCCTTTTTTCAAATAATTGCTCAAAATTATGTTTTCCTTCCCAGTTAAATTGAATATAGACTGTCTCTAAGACCCTCATCCAGAACGCAGGAGGATTCTTGTTTAGCGTTTCATTGCAACATTTACATAAACGTCCGGAAATACAACCACGAAGAATGTTCCACGGCGATGGTGGCTTGTTTACATGTATTTTTCTACGTTTTCTCCAGTAATCGTCAATTTTCTTCTGTAAAAATGTCCTTCCTTAACGTACGTATAACTAAGCTGAAATAATTCGTAGAGAAGACCGAAGAAGAGGGTCGCACGGTGAAGTTAGGCAGAAATGTACATAGCATGGCTGCCAACGTTCCGGCCCGAACGTCTCGTATTGTGTATGTTAACCGTCGTCATGGGCAAACAATCAGTATGTAGTCAGTGAATGTCTAGTTTACCCTTGCCTCTAACAATGGGAAAAGTACGTGAACTTCACAAACAATCTCGAACCATAAATTTACGACGAAACCTAATTTTAAGGAAAAATTACATATGCCTCAGACATATCATCGTAGATTGCTCGGAATGTTCACCGTAAACCAGGGAGATGTCAGTAAACCTTGGCTAAAGTAATGTCTATAAGCGCATAATTTCTCAAGAATTGTAGTACTTATTTTAAATAAGAACTTAAGTTACCTTTTCCTCATAGTTCCGTCTGTTTTATTCGAACAAAGCTGTTTTAGTCCCTGTCATTTACAAGGAATCGAATTGCATTCATAAATGTCTGTATTCACAATTATTAGTTTATTAGAAACTACGACATGGGCTTTAATTTTTCGGCCCTCAATCGACAGAAAAATTTTTGTAATGACACCAAAGGCCGGTGAATCGAAATTCAGGCATAACAAAGAAAATGGACTTGTCAGAAAACAAAACAAACTAAAATAACCGGATGAACATGAATAACAAATGATTTGAATATGCCTAGCGTAGCCTAAAGTGAAAGTCGTTTCGGGTCACTGAAATCCATCTACTTAGTGAATCGCATCTCTCACTGCACGGATACTAAAGAAATCAAGAGTGACTTAACTTGATAGCAGTAACAACTGGAGACAGTTCTACAATCAAACTTTATGATTTTAGCGAAATGCGGGTACCATAGCCTCCAAACCAGGCGCGGATCCAGGATTTTGAAATGGGAGGTGAATTTTTGTAATAATGTAATAGAACCAAAGCCTGGTTGAGGTGTTTGAGGGATACGAAAGAAAAAAAAAAAGAAAGAAGTGGGGCTCAGCAAAAGGGGGGTGAAAATTCACCCATTTCACCTCCCCTGGATCCGCGCCTGCTTTGGTAAGCTAAGCGAGGCGATTTTCTGGGAAAAATTAGCATCGGCACAGGAACCGTAATTATATTCGTTTCCACCCTTATCGTTTGCTTGTGAGGCACAGTGAATAGCGAGCTCAAAACCCCAAAAATTGTTTAAAATATCACATACATGCAAACGTATTAACATTCCCATGCGGGCTTTCCTATGTTAATGCACAAATCGTAATCGGAAAAGGGAAGAAGAGGTTGAGAAAATAGTAAAAACTTAAAATTAATTAAAAAGAAATTTCTGTAGCAAATGCTCCTCAAGCGATTTCTTAAAAGTTTTAAATTTCATGATGTTCTTCAGTTAGTTGTCTAAGGAGTTCCAAATCTTGCTTGCTGTATAGGAAAAGGTTCTTTGACGCATGCAGAACGATACTTGGGAATGTTTATCTCCGTACTATTTCTGGTGCAACTACTATAAATCTAGGGCGAAACCCGGTTGTTCCGGTGGTAAATCAAATGGAACAGATTTTTCCACTGGACATTTTTCGAAAACAAGGTATACCTTCGGAGGAAGTCCTCTCTTCTCGTTTTCCTGTTCAGAGCGGAAAAAAGCAAAAAGCATGCGCGACCTCCGACCGAGCCCAAGACCCAGAAAATTGAAAAAAATGGCGATCTTTTAACTTTTGTATCTCACAAATCACGATATGCTTCTGCAGGCATCCTGGTACGCAGCAATAATTATTCCATAAAAATAACTAGCTGTACATTTACCCTTCTTGTCCTGCAATTTTCTCAACGCTTTTTGAACTATAAAAATCGTTTTGAGGTCCTCGTTTCTCTCGCGGCATGAAAAGAGATCACTTTCGGAACCCCATTATTGTCATGGAGTGGCTATCTAAGCAAACTGCTGAATATCTAAGGTCGAGAACTCAACTGAGGGTAGGGAAGGAGTCGGTCTTCATTTTCTGAGTTTGCCAAAGTATCTCGTTCTTTGCCGGAGCGGGTTTTAAAATTGTTGTGCAAAAATTTAATTATCGTTCATTCAGTCAGGTAATCAACGCTTGGCGACATTTGGCTGCATTGAGGTCTTCCATCAGGCAAATCCCTTTTAACATATGAAAACCACGATGAGCAAAATTTTAATCTTTCAAATGTGTTTTAAGAGCCTGTCTACGAGAGGTTCGAGAATTTTTGCAAATGGTCAGAAACAACTCCACCTCAAACTTTGTATGGTGAAAGGTAGTCAAGAACTAGTAATGAAATCGACATTGTGTTGTCCGCTGACAATAATATGATCACCTGACAGCTGATTAAAAATTGACCTCCCAGGAAGCCATTTTGGCAAAACATTTTTTTTTTAATTTGCCAGCTTTGCGGGTCTGTCATCATTACCCACATACAATTATCTCCAATCTAATAATGCCCTTTTGATATCTGGACCTCCCTATTTTAAAATACAACAATCTCCTTCAAAGGATCTTGCTTTAAAGCAGAGAAATGATTTGGAACAGAATGGTAGGTTTGGTGGACCTGAAAAACTGCCAATAATGACCAATTTCAATGGAAAATTTTGCTTCGAAGGATTCGCAATTTTTCATTAATTTGCATTGTCCAGTAGAGCCAAGGAGTTATATTTAGACAACATTGAAAAACTTTTGCGGGCAATTCACTGTAAGAGTACATTCAAGATTATTCAATATTTGCAATTTCACAGTGTAGACGCATACGCTAATAGCCTTATGGGTAAAGAGTAGTCTGGCTTAAACAACATTAAAATGAAAGGACAACTGTAAAATAGTAATAGCAAGACTGACAAGTTACATTCATTATTGTCTGAAGCTCATTCTAGCTTCAAGTTATGCGTGGAGAGCTTTTCCAGAGCTAAAGTAGCACGTTTCCCATCTCGCTCCTCACATCTTGTTTGCCAACGATCAGGTTGAATTTATATAATAATTTTAAGTAGAAATTGCTACATTAAATTACCTCTGTTCTCTTCTTTGTGTTTGGTACTTTGACCTTCCGTGGTTATCGAGAATCAGCAAGAACCTACAGGAACATCGCTTGCCCTTGCAACCCACAGAATGCGACTCCGTGTCTGCGTGACTTTTATTTGCGTGACGCCGCAGACATATTTCAAAGTACGGTAGATTATTTTTTCTGTTTTAACAGTAGAATATCAACTCATTTCCCAAGCATTTCACGAATTTTCAAACAAAATCTTTCAATGCAACTGATTATCTTACTATTTGCGACTGACGAAAGAAAATAATAATAAATAAACGAAATTCGATTATTCGGCAAACTGTCAACCATAGCTGATTCTGAGGAAAGTGTTAATGCGGGAAGTCGTTTTCTTATTTCATTTAGTCCATTTTAGGGATAATTTAAAACTTTTGTGGTATTCTTACGTAGGAGTAAATAATAGCTGAGTCAGAGTGGCATTATATTCTGGATAAAAGAATGGACGGCGAGTCACATAACAACTGCAAGATGCGTGTGAGGCCGCTGCAAAACCTCGACAGCAATTCAAATTACCCACCTACTTGCTAAGAAGCCCTATCAACGTTTCCTGCATAATCAAGAAAGCGGATTTTCTTGGAAGAAAGTTTTTGTTAATCTCCAATCATCCAGACCGAAATCGACCAACAAACGTCTTCCCCAGTCGGCGAGATAAGTGTATTAAATACGTCATGTAATGCGTGAGATATGACGAAAATACAGCTACGCAAGTGTTCATAAATGTTATGATCGTTCACATATTCAGTCTTTAATCCGCAACTCAAACATACGATTTTCATATATTCACGGGTATATTACGAACCAACAAAATGACCAGCTCCCAGTCGGCTTGTACCTCAGTTGGTAGAGCGCTGCACCGGTATCGCATGTCGGTAGGTCGTCGGTTCGAATCCCGTACAAGCCTGAATTTTTTTTTCAGGCTTTATTTTCATTACTGCTTAAGTAGTGTTCATAACTGCGATGGTAGTTCACATATTCATTCTTCAATCCACAGTTCAAATATATGATCTGTGCATTCTCACAAAAAAATCTAGTTCCCACTTGTGAAATAAGCTGGGGCATAGCATAAGCACAAGAAAAAGGAAAATGTTTCTTTTTCTTGTGCTTATGCTTGTGCTTAATTCACCTCCATGCACACTAGCGTTTTCTTGTGCTTATACTTGCGCTTACGCCTGCGCTAATCTCGCAAGTGTGGACCAGGATGAAACGATAATCATTTGGCACTTGCGTAGCTCTTGCCAGTTTCCATCATAGGTACTTGTCTACAACAGTTTTTTCTTGAAATGATTACCGAAGCTTGGTTAGTGCCGCTCATAAATAATAATAATAATAATAATAATAATAATAATAATTTGGCAAATAATTGTATATAGCTCTTGCTTCCATCACAGGCATTTGTTGCGCACAAGAGAGGATGAGGTTAGAGAATGGATCCCCATACATGGGCCTCTTCCCATGATAGTCTTTTAAATCTAATTTTAGCTTATGGTTCAGCTGTGCAGTTCTTTTTAGAGAGGCACCTGATTGGCCAGTTGAAACTACGTAATGAAATTTTAAATATGCGCGGCTTGGCCTCCGTAGTAAAGATAACGTTCGTCGCCGAGTCCGTCCTCGAGGGAAAAACAAAAAAAGCCTTTCAAATACGCGTACATGTCTCAAAATCTGACAGAAAGTTTCTCAAAAAGCTGTCAAGTAAATGTCAAAAACCAGCTCGCTTCAGTCTTCAGGCTTCAATTGAAAGATAGAGATCTTCGTCCCGGCGAAGGGCTGTGAACAACGAAGTTTCGTCGCATAACTTGAGTAATTCCCGAGTTTTTTATTTGAACCGGTACGAATCTGCGGTTGGATTTCAAAAACAGCTAAATATGTTGACTCTGGTTTGGTAATTTTATAGTGGACGGCTCTTTTTAAGCTCGTGTGGTTTCACAGCTGAGCACTGTCTTCTTTATAACTGGAAGATGTTTTGCCGAGGAGAATCCTGAAGAAGCTTCCTGACTGGACATGGGAAGTAATCTGAAACTATCAAGGCACTTACAGGTTTTGAGTTTGCGATACGAAGTTGCTCGAGGCCAGTAAAAAAATAATAATCTTGGAGATCCGCTTTTAGACTTGGCTAAATATATACGCTCACCACGAATGCCCATTGCGCTCAGACCACACTGAAAAACACACTGACAAAAGTGATCACATATTTCTAGGTAATCCAACAAGATTTGGACGCTGAATGGACGTGACACGACCGTGGGAAAATGCTAGTATCTGCAAAATCTGATCCACGGTCATCCCCGACCCTGATCATCTACCCGCGCGACATTGGGAACTTTTTAAAATAGCTTTGCGAAACTAAAAATAGACTTAAGATAACTATGATGGGGCATGGGAATCCGTTCTCTTACCACATCCTCTCTCGTTGCGCAGTAATGTTTCTTGGAAGGATTAGCTTGTTAGCAGTATATATATAGACCAGTATCCTAGTGGTTAAGGCATCCGACTAGTATACGGGGGACGTGGGTTCAAATCCCGCTCAGGGCAAATTTTCTTTCAAACATTTATTCAATTAAAATATGATTATTTGGGGTGTACAGGGTTAGGGTTTCCCTCATATACAGAATTTAATTAATTGAAACAAGCCTGTATCCGTAATTGGATCCTCCTTTGTCATCCCCTAAGTTGACTTCGGTCGTGTATCAGTAATTGATCCTTAGTTGGGTTTCAAATGGAGTTATAGGCTTTCCCTGCCTTGTCACCTAAGAAAGTAAAATTTCCCGGGATGCCACGTCTTCGATCACGTAAATCACATCTTCGATTGCCGTGTTGCCAGCATGGTTGTCCTGATAGCGTAGTGGTCATCACACCCGACTAGTATACGGGGGGACGTGGGTTCAAATCCCGCTCAGGGCAAATTTTCTTTCAAACATTTATTCAATTAATATATATATATATATATATATATATATATATATATATATATATATATATATATTAATTGAATAAATGTTTGAAAGAAAATTTGCCCTGTAATATGATTTTGCCCTATATTGAATTTGCCCTATATATATATGTATGTATGTATGTATGTATGTATGTATGTACGGGGGGGACGTGGGTTCAAATCCCGCACAGGGCAAATTTTCTTTCAAACATTTATTCAATTCATATATATATATATATATATATATATATATATATATATATATATATATGTATGTATGTATGTATGTATGTATGTATGTATGTATGTATGTATATATATATATATACATAGCTGGAGTTTTCAAAACAGGGCTCCTGGAGTCCATACTAACTCCTTTTTTTTTCTTTGTTGGACGGGGCGGGGGAGCATGCTAACTACATTACTAATTAGAAGAAGAGAAAGAAACTGTCCCTGACTTCAACTTTGCATTAAGGTCTTATTCCCGCTCCCCCCCCCCCCCCCCCCCCCCCCCACAATATTCTGTCAAACGACAGACGCTTATTGCTGAAATGCGTTAAGGAGGCCATTCGATTATGGAACTCGAGTCATCTTGTGTAGCACTGTTGGGTCCTTTCAAGTTCAATTTCAATCCATTGCGGGGTACTAACCATGAGTCGCAAGGGTTGTCCAATAGACCGCAAAATAGCGATCCGCGTGACTAAGGTTTCACTCGTAGTCCATTAAACTCTTTTAAAGATGGTAAACATGAAACACCGACCTGTAAACTACATTGCATCTCCATACTCAATATTTACTCGCCCCTTCAGTGCGGTAAATGATGCTGATAGTCAGTAAGGTAAGGTAAACTACATTTTGCCAGGGTGGCCCATTCAGCAACGAGGCTGATATCCAGACTGGCCTTGGACTTAAACTATAATAATCAAAACTACAAAACGTCGTGATAATTAAAAAAAAACAGAATATAATTTAAAAATATAAGATATAAATTTAACGATACAAGCAAAAATTTCAAAAGTATAAAATATAAACAAGCATGCAATAATTGCTAAGCACCTAGTGTCTATAAAGTTTAAAAGATGCAGGTATCAATCGGAAGCTTTGAAGCCTTTTTCATTTGAATCTCCTGGGATTGGTTGCAAACCATCAATGGTGGAAGCAAGAGCTATGCAATTATTTGCCAAATAATTTTCTTGTATGGGAGCTAACTTACACTAGCTTGCTGGTTATTGTAGAATCATTGAAGAAAAAGTAGAAATACTTTAAAGCCCTGGTCAAACGGCGCATGATAGTCGATGATAGTTGATGATAGTCGATGATAGTTGAAGCGCGCGCTTCCGTTTGACCACCAACTATCATGCACTATCATCGACTATCATCAACTATCATTCATTTTGAGCTTGTTCAAATTCTTCATGATAGTCGATGATAGTTTTTCTCGTTTGACCACGCGTATGATAGTTCATGATAGTTTTTGGTCAGCTGTTTTCCCCGAAAATCGACGGGCTCGTTTAAAATGGCCGCTAAAAGTTCCTCGCGAGGCTCAGCTGCAGCTTCAGAAATACGTGTTTATATCCAAGATGATAATCATGACAACGAAAATATTGAAGACCAAGATAACACAGAGAAGATATCTCCTTTTTATCCATTCCCTTGTCCGTCCTCTCCTCCACCAACGCTCTCCAGATTCATCCTCCGTACATCCCTCCAACAAATCGATTACTATTAAGCAAGCTGCCGCCCTCTTTCGTCGCGATAAATTCATACTGCTACAAGTTTGTCTCTCGCGAAGCCATTTTAGTGCTCACATTTTACGCGGAAAGAGCCTGGAACTAGCTGCTCGCGTGACCTTTGCTCGCGCGACTGCCGGTGAACTATCATCAACTATCATCGACTATCATGCGCCGTTTGACCATGTGAATGATAGTTGGTGATAGTTGATGATAGTTTGGAGAGAATCAACTATCATCGACTATCATGCGCCGTTTGACCAGGGCTTTATGCCTGGATATCGTTACAAGTTGACTAGTAGACTGTGGCTCAATTGATCTCGAAACATTTTGAGGACAAAGCGGTTCGTTTAGTTGTTAACAGTAACTCCGAATAAAGCTATTCCATCTATGTTGATTGTTTGACTTAAGATGATTGCATTACATGACATATTTAACACAGACGTATCTGGCCGATAACAGAGGACCTTTGTTGGTCGATTCGGGATGATTGAAGATAAACATAAGAACTTTCTTCCAAGAAATTTCGCTTTGTTGATTATGAAGAGAATGTTGACATATCCTCTTAGTAAGTAGCTAGGTGAGTATTTATGTGTCGAGGATTTTGCATCGGCCTCACACGCATCTTACGTACAGTTGATATGTGGCATGTTCCGTTTTTGTATCCTTTTATGCCATTCAGCTATCAATTATAACTGTTTTATACTAGCGTAAGAATACCACAAAGTTAAATATCTAATTATCCGTAAAATGGACTAAATGAAATAAAAAACCAAGTTACCACATTTACGTTTTGCTCAGAATCAAAGCTATAGACAAACAGGTTTTTTTCGAATACAAATCGAACAAGGAACTGTGACAAAGGCAAAGGCAAAGCAACAAAGCGACTTTCTTGGAAGAAAGTTCTTGTGTTTATCTAAAAAGACAAAGTCAAAGACAAAGACAAAGCACGAATAATGGAGTCTATTTATTATTGTATTTTGTTTGTTGTCGCAGATACTGCAATAACCAGTTGCAGTGAAAGATTTTGCTTGAAAATTCGTGAAATGGGTTGATATTCTACTGTTAAAAACGAAAAAATAATCTACCGCACTTTGAAATATGTCAGCGGCATTACGCAAACGAAAGTCACGCAGACACGGAGTCGCATTCTGTGGGTTGAACAAGCGAGCGATTTTCCTATAGGTTCTTCAGTGCTGATTCTCGATAACCACGGAAGGTCAAAATACCAAACACAAAGAAGAGAACAGAGGTAATTTAATGTAGCAATTTCTACTTAAAATAATTAATACATAAATTCAACCTTATCGATGGCAAACAAGATGTGAGGAGTGATATAGGGAACGTGCTCCTTTAGCTCTCGAAAAGCTCTCCACGCATAATTTGAAGTTTGAATGTCTTCAGACAATAAAATATAACTTTTCAGTCTTGCTTTTACTATTTTACAGTTGTGCTTTTATTTTAATGTTGTTTAAGCCAGACTACGCTTTACCCATAAGGCCATTAGCGTAAAACTATGCGTCTAGCTACTTTGTGAAATTGCAAAAATTGAATAATCTTGAATGTACTTTTACAGTGAATTGCCCGCAAAAGTTTTTCAGTGTTGTTTAAATATAACTCCTTGGCCCTACTGGACAGTACAAATTAATGAAAAATTGCGAATTCTTCGTAGCAAAATTTTCCATTGAAATTGGTTATTATTGGCAGTTTTTCAAGTCCACCAAACTTACCATTCTGTTCCAAATCATTTCTCTGCTTTAAAGCAAGATCCTGGAAGGAGATTGTTGTATTTTAAAAGAAGAAGGTCCAGATATCAAAAGGGCATTATTAGATTGAAGATAATTAAGTGTACGTAATGATGACAGACCCGCAAAGTTGGCAAATTTCAAGAAAATGTTTTGCCAAAAATGGCTTCCTGGGGGATCAATATATAATCAGTTGTCACATGATCATGTTATTGTCAGCGGACAAGACAACGTCGATTTCATTACTAGTTCTTGACTACCTTTCACCATACAAAGTTTGAGGTAAAGTTGTTTCTGATCATTTCCAAAAATCCTCGAGCCTCTAGTGGGAGGGCTCTTAAGTGCTCTTGTTTGGTTTTATCACGAGTTAATGAAGTATAAGAAAAACAAACAAACAAGCATTAAACAAGTTAGGATCCCTAATGTTCCTACGGCGTGTAAAAAAACCGTGCCCAAAAGTCTTGTTGTCATGATCATCCTCTTGCACAATTTGTGGTTCACACTTGATACTTGGGCACTGTGCCTTGGCACCGGTACGAAACAATGCGTTGTTCAGACTTCGGTGCCCAGTTTTGAATGCGTGTTCACAATCGGTGCCCAGTACCTTGCATCAACTTGCTCTTTCGTTCACCTTTGACCTTCCGCCATTTTGAAACTGAAGAGCAGGGATTTGAGGGTAAAATAACTGCTAGGAGAAGGGGTTTGTGGGTAAAGTTCTTCGGCACTCGCTAGAATCGTGTGCAGACTTGTGCCCGTGCCAGATTCAGTGCCCGGGCACAAGGTCGAGACCATGTACCCGTGCCCGAGCACCGCGCCCAATTATTGGCACGGGCACTTACAAAACGTTTTGTTCACATTGGTGCCCGTCAGGCACCGTGCCCGGGTACAGTGCCCGGGTACCAAGTGTGAACGACGCCTAAGGTCGAGAGCTCAACTGTGGTTAGCGAAAGAGTTAATCTGTGTATGCTGTGTTTGCCAAAGTGTGTAGTTTTTTGCCAGAGCGGATTTTGAATTTGTCTCGCAAAGATTATTTTATCGATCAACGGTGTGGCCAGTATTCACTGAACACGCACCCTCGGCTGCTTTTCGCATCATCTACTATATTTCTTGAGAGAATTTCAGCTTGCCATAAACAGTATACACCGAGTGTCCCAACACACAGCCAAAGTACGAAAGTTAGTTTTGAAATGGTTTAACTTTACCAATGAGTGTTAATCGATACTCAAGTTTGTTTTTGTGGACAATTTCACAAAATTTTCGGCAGTATAGCCAGAATTCAACTGTTATCGTTGGAAAAATGTGTTTAGCAACCAACACCTCCAAATTCCAAATTCCCTACCTACCTGTTTACTTCGCTATGAATTCAGGAGTGCATTGTCCTCCCACATCACCCAATAATCTTTCAAAACTGAAAAAACTTTGCACACTACGAGAGCAGCTTACTTAGAAAGGTTAGTTATGCTATTGTATCGCCTTTTTTATGAAACAGCGTTTCAGTTGTGTTGAGTCAAAAAGAGCAACTTAGTATTATTAAAACGAACTGACTCAGTCTATCGACGGCATGTCTAATTCACGGAACCCACGGAACTAGCGGAACCTACGGAACCGCCTCTAAACTGCATAAAACAGAAAATACATACATAGTGAATATGATTTTAAACCTCCCCAGCAGGGTATAGATTTCTTCGCAAAAATACTGTTGAACCCTGCTCTACGAACACCCGCTTATAACGGACACTTTTTATCTTTATCCCGACAACTCAAAATGTAATCAATAATTGAGAGTAAATAATTGTTTTGGATTTGTTATCAGACTTTCGAGCCAAATACAAAGAATGAAATCAACACAAAAAGGCAGAAAAGATTCCTGTGGTTTGACAGCGAAAAGTCTTAGATAAATGAGACAGAATATTTTGGGGGGATGAAATAAGGAGAAGAACAAAGGGTAGGTGGGTGATTTAGCAATTTTAGATAAGGTGCAAAATTGGTAAATTTGATTGAAGAGTAAAAATAGGTATTTTTATTTAACAGTCTCTCTGACTGTGAATAGTGTTCATGCACAGGCCGCAGTGAATCGTAACACAGGCTACACTGCTTACTTTGGTTTACCTTTAGACGGGGCCTTAAAGATGTATTTGGCCCACGCCGTATCCTTTCCAAAATGACAACCTTTGTAAAAACCAGTGGCCATTTTTGAATGAAACAAAAGAATCAGTAAATGAAAGAGATACAGAGACATCTACACACCCTGGGAGTTTTAAAAGCATTTTCACTGGATCTAGATATGTATTTACTGTTTTAAGCAGTTTAGAGGCAGTTCCGTAGGCTCCGTGAATAGAACAATAGATTTTGCCCGTCCAGACTCGTCATCAGGATGAGTTCTAGCTCCCATTGGATTAAGATCCTTTGTGTTTGCTCGTTTTGTGGACGAGGCTGGACGGGCAAATCTATTGTTCACAACAAGCGTGATATTAGTCAATTAGACATTCCGGTCTATCGATAAAGCGGCTGACTAGCCTTGACTTTTATCCAAAGCACAGCGCTTTTACAAAAACACTTTTCAACTTCTTCGAATGGTCAAATAAACATCTTTCAGTTGTTCATTCTTTCTTTCTTATCCTGACAAACTAATCGTTTCAGTGTCCAAGAGATCACTGTCTTCCAGGCAGTCCGGTTATCACAAAATTCGATCAAGCTGAGAATTTAAAAATCATCTAGGGGTGAACGCTACACTAACAAGCAGTCGTTTACAAACTTAACGACCAAACGATGGAAAAAATAATCTCATTTCTCTTGATCACGAACATACTCAAATCACATGAATGTTACTCACCTTTTAGGGAATTTCAAAGCTTTTAATTCCACTGCATATTTCTTCTCTCCTCTAACACTAGTTGGTATACAATCCCATGTGCTTTAGTCCGGGGAAAAAAATGAAATGATAACACACACACACACACACAACACTTCGCACGTTGCGAACGCTCTCCTTGCATCGTGTTCGATTTCATTCAAAAGACCAAGAAGAGCCCGCGAATGGTAATGCGCTGAACGTTTTCCCGCTCTGAAGTTTTGCTGTTCCATCTGCGGCGTCCCACTAGTTCCATGCTCTTTGAAGAATTAACGCGCGGTTTGGGACTGTTTTGGTTAAATATCCAGTCTCTTAAAAAGTGACTCAAGGCAAAAGGAAGACGTTTGTCCCGTTCCCTTTTTATTGGGGAAAATTTGTCTTGTTCCTTTTAACAGAAATTCTTCCCAATTTTCTCAATTCAAATGCAAAGCGCCCCTGGCTTCTTTTGATAAATTTTCACATAAATAATGAGGTACCAGACCGTTGAGTCATTTAAATGTTAATAATGCTTCACTTCTGAAGCATTTGTTATAAAATTACAAATGGTTACACAGACACATTGTGTGGGCCTCCTCTGGTAGAAATAAGGAAAGATCTCAAATTTTACAAGCGTTTATTTGACTTCTTTGTTCTAGTGATCTTTAAACATTATAACAAGAGACTACACTTAGGTATTAAACTTAATCTTGTCTTCCGGCATGTCGTTGCCAAACTGACTTTAGTGATTCTTCGTTGGAAAAGCTTCGATAATGCTAAATGTCAAGACTTCTCCTCAATCTTTAGATCATGAAAGAGAAAACGAGATGAAACCTTTTATTCTCTCTTGCCTCTTGCAAAGTTTTCTCTGTGTATGCAAAGGATTAATTTATTCTTTTCTCTCCACAGGATGCTGTATTGAGTTTTCTATTTTTATATTTTAAGATATCACGACATACAGTACATCAGTATGGCATTTTGTTCAGCGGAATCACATGAGCATCGCGGATCCCTGTCAGCCGCAAAGAAGTTGAGAGTTCTTTTCCTGGCATCTGAATGGGGGTCAAGCAAAGGAGGACTCTCCACTATCAACAGAGAGTTGGCCATCTACTTAGCAAAACACAGCGAGGTTCTTGTGACTTTCTTTGTTCCAGAGTGTAATGATAGGGACAAGTCAGCAGCTAAAGCTCACAATATCGATCTTCTAGAGGCACAGCGGATTCCTGGTATGGATAATAAACTGCAATGGCTCGGCTCTCCACCGCATGATTTGCAAATTGATATAGTTGTTGGCCATGGAGTAAAACTAGGTCCTCAAGCAAGGGTCATTAGCATCAATCGCAACTGTATATGGGTACAAGTTGTACACACCGCCCCAGAAAAACTTGGAATGTATAAAGAATACCCAAACCCTATTTCAAGTGGTGAGAAAAAGCATGAAACAGAAGTAGAACTTTGCGAAATCGCCGACTTTGTGGTGACAATCGGACCCGAGTTGAGGGATGCTTTTTGTTGTTATCTTAGCTCCTGTAAGACGGATCAAAATGTTTTTTGTTTTACCCCTGGTGTTTTCAGTGAGTTTGCTAAGGTTGCTCAGGTTTCTGAAAGAAGTGGAAAATTCCAAGTGCTTCTTTTTGGCCGTGGAGATGCTGAAGATTTCTCACTAAAAGGGTTTGACATTGCAGCCAAAGCTGTTGCAATGTCAACGGAAACTCATCTTATTTTCGTTGGTGCACCGGAAGGGGAACATGACCAAACAGCGCAACGTTTCTTGGACAGAAAAATTCCTCGGGATTCCCTGACTGTTAGGGGTTTTTCAAACAGGGAAAGTTTGAAAAAGACCTTCTGCGAAGTGGATCTTGCGATAATGCCTTCAAGAACAGAAGGTTTTGGACTAACGGGACTTGAAGCATTATCAGCTGGTCTACCCATTCTCGTAAGTCAAAACTCAGGTTTTGGACAAGCTCTTAGTAAAATACCATTTGGGTCATATTCGGTGGTGAATTCAAACGAGGCCGACGTATGGTCCTCAAGAATCAAGGATGTTAAGGGAAAAAGTCGGGAGGTACGACTAAAGGAGTCTAAAGCCCTGAGAGCGTCGTACGGAGAAACGTTCAGCTGGAAAGACAAATTGAAGAGCTTGTTGGGAAGATGATCACCTTGGCTAGAGGTATACGTTTTTTCTATGATAGTGGCAAACATGACATTATTTGATAACGATCTGCTTCAATAGTAGTTGTTAGCGTAGAGGAAGGCTGAGTTTAGGGGGAGGGGGATGATTCAGCAAATAAGTTATAGGCTAAACGGCAACGGATTTCGTTTGGGCCGATTTCTAACCATGAATTATGACCAAAAGCTATGTAGAAATGATGTAATCAGTCCTAAGAGCATAAAGGATATCTATCATGTCGGGGATTAGCCGGGTTATCTAAATCTGGGAGGAATCATCATCTCAGTTATGAACACTTCTTAAGCGGTAGTGAAATTAAAGCCTGGAAAAAAATCCAGGCTAGTACGGGAGACCAACTCACGACCTCTGCGATGTAGTTGCAGCGCTTTACCAATTGAGCTAACAAGTCAACTGGGAACTGGTCATTATATTTTTTTGGTTCGTAATGTACCCGTGAGTGGTGAATATGTGAGAATGAATATATGAAAATCATATACAGTAAACTACCGCTTATAAGCTCCCCGCACCCCCACTTTTAAACTCTCACGGTTATAGCCATCTACCTGAAAACAAAAAACATACATCCGATTATAAGACACCCCCCCCCCCGGATATAGGCCCCATATTGTAACTGTTCAGTGTTTTGTATCGAAATGAATTAAGTTGATTTCAAACTAAATTTAAAACCAGTACAGGAAAAAAGTATTTCCATCGACGCTACTGTAGCTCGTTTCGAAGCTTTTTTTTTTTAATTCTGGCTATAAGCCCCTCCCCCCGGATATAAGCTCCTCCGCTTATAGGCCCTCCTAATACCCCTTGCGAAATTGTATAAGGCTTAAAGGCTCATTCAGAAACATATCATGGAGAGGTTTTGCTTCATTATGGTTATTATGAACTAGAAAAGAGAAAGAATCACATTTGACAATTTTGAGGTGATGTGCGATCCGTGCCAATTTAGAGAAGATTTGCTCACACATCAAGCCAACGGAAACAAAAAAACAATTAGCAACGTACAGTCTGTTCGCTTCTCAGAACCCCTAACAGCTTGGTCATAGTTAGTAGAGAAGAGGAGTCTCCTCTATTAACTATGGCTTGGTTTAGTTTTGGCTTAATGTGCTTCCAAATATGTAAAATACGTCGGAACATCTTAATAAAAGATCTCCAAATGAATTCTGCAGTTAAGTTTATTTATGCCGATATTCACCCACGCCCCATATGCAACCAAAGTTGTCTGTAAAATCACAACACTGGGCTTCCACTTTACACTTAGATGATATGACTTGATCGTTAGTCTTACAACGCTTACTTTTCATATATTTACTATCAGGCCCTTTGGAATGTCAAAGCGCAGCAAACCACACCACAGCATCTTCTCGGACTCCGGTCTCAGCAGAAGACCAGCCAGGTACTGCATCTTTTGGCTAATAATTTGAGTGGGAATCCCTTCTTGCGACAGCACACTGTATAATAGCGCCTCCGACAATGGCCAGGGACCGTTACCCGATCAGTGAAGCCGTTTATTACAGAAAAGTCTCGTTTTAAGGCTAATAATCAATGGTTCCGGTTTCATAGCTCTTCCATATATATTTTTGGAACCAAGTCTTCATTGGTGCGTATTTCCTCCAAAAAAAGACAATGATTCAGAGCTCACGCTTAGTTGAATGCGAACTCAGCGATGGGTTCCATAAGCTGCAAATTAAGTTTAAAAAATCATGTTGCGAGACATTTTGTTATTAGTGTTGTAAACCAGATTAACTAGGTGGTGGGGATCACTTCCAATAAAAATTTACCATTAGGCAACATGTTTTTAACCCTGATGTTTTAGAAAGTTATGTTTATTCCCTTTTAACTTAATTTGCCGCGGTTGTCACCAAAAGAACAGACTGATAGGAAAGAAACTCGCGTCGTTCAAAAACAAACAAACAAACAAACTTTTTCGTTTGACCCCTGTCTCTTGCCGATGCACATACTGGGAAACTTCGGAATATTGCAAGAATTCTGGCCATTCTTTCCATTGTGGAAAGAATCGAAGCGTGCGGCTAATTAAATGTAAATCTGATATGCGGTTATTGAACTCATTGAGGACAATTGCTATTCTAAGGGCGACTATTGAGGACATTTTAACTGTTGCAATTGTATTGCAGTAGGTCACATGGATGTTGCGATAGTACTGTTGCGATAGTGGAGGTACTATTGCAGTAGTATTGCGATAGTTTTCAGGAATGTCTGTATTTAGTTAATGCCTCATACTTTAAGAAATAACTAAGAAGTAGTGGTCAATACAGGTGGAACACAGTGCAGTGAAACCAAAATTTTTTAACAGACTCAACTGTTGTTAGTGCTGTAGTAGATTCATGAAACTGGAACACTGCAGTAGAATTCAAACAATTTATGGTAAAACGAAATAAAACGTTTGTAACATTCTAAGCCCCGGCTAAACGATCAAACAGTTTCATCCAACATCGTGTTGGACGAGCATGTTTGACCATTTAGCCACCTCTCTGTAAATTGCGTTGAAAATGCTTTTCCTTGTTTGATCTAGTTAAAACTTTTTCAATTAATATTTCGCGTTACGAACAAATGTTTGAACGTTTAGCCACCCGAACCAACAAAGCGTGCACAGCCGGTAAAAAGCAACCAAATGAACCACATAACGTCGAAATTTCAGCGATAATACGCAAACATTGTTGTGTGGACTTGCTTTGTCTTGTGTTTGGTCAAACATTGTTTGTCTGTTTAAAGGGACACTGTCCCGATAATGCGCACGTGCGAACGTCATCTGTTATCTGTCAAAAAAAACAATAGAACTGTCATATTGAGTCGCCAAGATGGTGTTGATCGATTGGCTGTTTACATCTTTTGCTCGCGTTTTAACAACCTCCTGAATTTACCTCACTCATGTTTTTACGCTGAGAAACGCGATTAATTCTGAATGCTTTAACGTTCCATCGGAAATACAGAAACTACATTTGTTAAGCTTTGCAAAGTCACCGAAATCATTCTTCAACGACAAATACAACTCAAGTTTTAGCTTTTTACGCAGCATAAAAACGGTGTAAAACACGAAAGTGTTTGTGGCTTTTACATTTCCTCTGTAGAAAAATCCAGTCACAGTTTCAAATAAAGCATGTCTTGAGCTTTAAAACCATGTAAAAATTATGTTGGAACATGGAATTAAACGTCGCTAAGAAAATTTCCAAACGTTCGTAATTTCCAAACGCGCCGCTTTACGAAAACCTCGTCACGTTCTTTATTAACTAACGCGAAACAAATTGTGATCTTCATTTAGCGCTTTCGTGAACGGTCGCTCGGCAATTCAAATACTACACTTCTGTAGCTTTCCAAACAGACCAAACTTACTACAAAAGCAGAAATATAACGCGAGTTATGAATTTTTACGCAACCAGACTCTTTGTCATATTAGAGTTAGTCCGCTCGACTGTGAAGAGTTCAGATGTAGCCGCGTAGGCGTTTGTCGAGTTGTCATTTTATGTTTAAAAAGATTCATTCATATTTTCAAATGGAACATGTCTTAAGCTTCAAACTGCAGTAAGATAATGTTCGAACATCGCATTTAACTTCAGGAAAATACTTTTGAAACGTGGAATAATATGCAAAAGTCTCCCTCTTGGCGGGAATCTTGTGAAGCTTTGGCCTTTCCTTAACGGTTGTTCGGAAAGAGAGAAGAGACCCAAATGATTTTATAACGACAAATATAACTCCACTTATGAATTTTTACGCATACATAATTGTTTGTCGGATGACTGGCGAAGATTTCACTTTACCTTGCTCTCCTTCGCATTTCCAGCGACAGCAAATGCTGGGCGAAGGCTGTATCGGTGGAATACAGACACCAATCCTTTAGTCGT